>JBAMMX010000013.1:3154104-3403895 GCA_037126225.1 Dillenia turbinata
AAAAAAAAAAAACAATTTCATGTCACATCATGTAGACCCTAATGTATTTTCATTGTCAAACGACTATGTAAGAAACTATATTTGGTAATAAAATCATATATGAAGATATCAAATATTACCAGCTATTATAAAAGATAAAATTCAATGTATTAAGAAAAGAAAAACCTACTCCTTACCATCAAAAATCAAAATCCCTCATTGTCAATCCCTTCCCTTTCATCATCATCCTCATCATCAGTTTCAAAATAGATTTCCTATCATCCTCATCATCCTTCATTCTCATCATTTATTCAAAATTTGAATATTCATCGCTTTCTATATGGACCACTTGGATTCATTAATTCACAACTCCACGCTGATCTTGTAATGCGCTGGAATATTATATTCTTCCGTCTAAAACGTTAGCAACTTCCTCTTGCTAATATGCTATATCTTCCCGCTCTCGCTGTGAGATTGCATTTACAAAATAGCCCACCAATCAATTTTATCAATGCTTCAAACTAAGATATGAGACGCATGGCTTCTTCTATTTTGAATCGCTTGTTGTGCCGAACACAAATAGTTTGCTTATTCTATATACTTTTTTATTGTTTATTTCTAACCAAATTAAATGTTGGATGTATTATCTATCCCTTTGATGGGATCAAACCATTGGCACATAACAAAAACAACACGTAATTCACCAAAGTATTCTTATAACTTAATATTTCATCCAACAAACCATAAAATCATTTTTTACACCGCTATCATTGGACGAATAACACATCCTTAATTATCCATTGTAGACTTCCCAATTCCATACACTTGGAGTATGAAAATTATATTCGCTTAGGAAAATATGCAGTTGCTCGGCATCTCCTTGAGTTTGACCCTATGACAAATGGAGTAGGAATTTTCGCTTCACTGGAAACTCATTACTACGAACCTTCGGAAATTACTAAAATGTGTTAAAATATTTGTTAAGTAATGTTATATATTTGTGGATATATCAACTTACAAATGTTTTGAACTACGATGCAACAATTCGTATCGCGACAACGCATCGAACTCATTCTCTGCCGATAGTTTAGAATTCATGAATTTTTTTTGAAAAATCCTACCATAAAAAATGACGCATTGTCACAAATATTTGCAATCCACAAAAAAAGACATATATTGAGAAATAGTATATTAACCTCTAAATATGGTGTAATCCTCGATAATTCAAAAGAAGATATATGTGCAGCCGCTCCTACCATTCTTATCAGTTAAATATCTAAGTTTGCTATGCTTTAATCATCGACCAAGATAGTTAAAGATGGAGAATGAATTCAGATTAGGATCAACAGGACTTCATTATTTTCAGCTCTCCAAATTCTCTACATCGCACGGGGAGGGTTTAAATAAAATGAGGCAAATGTTGTAACTTCCTCCACAATGTAAGCATTAACAAAAGATGCTTCAACCCATACAGCCTTGTTTCACTTCCTCAAATGGTATAAGAATCTAATTGAAAATCAAAACAAAAGTGTTAGGAAATTTGAAATCGTGGAAATTTGAAATTTTATGTGTATTAAAAATAGAGTAAAAGATAATAAATTCACTCTTTCAAATGGATACATCCATCTAAATTGGACGGGCTCAACTTTGGGTCTTCGTAAGGAAGGTGAACTAAGAGGTGCCCATAAAATCAAAAAATGAAGGAAAGAAATATCCTTTTCTAACAAATCTGTACAAAATAATAGAAATATTCATCGGAGTTTCTTCTATATATGATAACTTCAACACCTAAGGAGCCATTATCAAGAAAAAAATTGCTTAATTCAGTATGGGCAAATTCTGTATACAAAATTTGGTTAGAGTCTTCTTTAAAATGTAATAGGAATTAGTCTTTCTTATAAAAAATATGACAATCATGAATTTTTAAACCAAATCAATCACACTCCTTCATATCGACACATCTCCCAAGATTTGAGGTATACCCATAAGGAAATCTCAATGATTTCAACCATTCACAAACAAGACGCTCTCTCGTTTTATTCAATCGTGAGAAACCGCCTTTGGTTTTGGTCCCCTACTACTTCAATCGACATCAAGTGTGGGTCTTTTACACAAAGACCGAAATATTTTTCCTCCACATTCAAGTTGTTTTTCGCCTTTTCCAAAGGACATCCATCACCGACATTATGACATTATCAAAAATATTTTTCTCAATATGTATCACATCAAGATTATGATAAATCAAATGGGTCTTCCAATATGGAAGATCCCAAAATATGTTCGCTTAGTCCATTTATGTAACTTCCATAACCGTAAGTTGTACTACGTGGATCTTCAATAAATAAGGAAGTGAAGTACCTATACCAGATTTGTTCACCGGCTAACTGAGAAGGAGGATGTGTTTCTCAACTCTATTCTTAATGAACTCTTCTTTAGTTTTCTCAAGTTGTGATCTAACGAGTAAAATTATCTATGACAGCCAAGAAATAACTTGCTTTCTTGCTATATTTTACCCTAAATGCCTTTGATCTCTCCATACAAATCGACATCCTAAAATCTCAATAAGATCATCCCGATAACATGCCATAAGCTAAAAAATCATTTATGGTCCAAAGAAGAGTAGCCTCTATTATAAACATCTCGATCAAGATGAAGATTATATGTAGGAACACCTTCATCCCATAATTGTTTTAACTCCGCAATCAATAGTTGGATATGAAGATATATTAATTCTTTTGGATTTTATGGATCAAATACCACCAATGTCAAAAACATATGGAGGGTTCTATGTACATACGACGGTGGAAAATTGTAATGAGCTAAAGTACACTGCACAACATGAATAGGTTCTTCCCTACTTCTACCAAATGGGGGCAAACCCATCAGGATAGAGACCTAACCCCGAGATTTCAAGTCTCTCTTGCAACCGAGGATATGTTCTATTAAAATGTTGCTATGCCTCTACATCCGAGGGATAACACATTAACCCATATTCTGCTTTACGATTTGTGTGCTACGTCATGTACTCAAGAAGATTTTGATGGATAAAGCCTCTCGAATTTAGGAGTTAACGGTAAATAAAATATTTGCTTGCATGGTTTACGCCGTTGATTACAACCTCGGCCTGGTCCGGTCTTGGTAAATAACATTGGTGGCTGAACTTACAAAACTCGCATCTTTATTATCCCTCCAATATAACATACAACCATCTCCGCATACATCAACTCTCTCTACCGGAAGACCTAACTCTTTCACCGCTTTCTTCATACCATAGAAATCATTGGGCATTATGTGATCACGAGGCAATACTTCAATAATTGAACAAAATCATTGAAATATTTCATACAGATTACGTCTGCCTTGACATTCAATAATCTGAGCGGTTAGAGATAACTTCAGATAACTATCACAACCATCCCATAAAGGCTGATCTGCAGCCTTTCAACACTTTCCTAAATTGATGACTAGGGTAAGTATCATTATTCGCATTGTCATCAATAACGTAATTCCAAATCTTCTAAAGGTGATACATAAGTAGTATATAATTTCCTTCAAATGTTGGAGCAAAACTAGAACCTGTATGACTCGATTCTGGAATACAATTATGACCACGTATCAATTACCATTCTCCGATATGGATTGAATTGATCAAAATAACTCGATCCCTTCCTAACCGAAAATTGCATGTTTAGGCCGATAATCTTCATCGATACAAAAAGCTTCACTATGACAAGTCCAAATATAATAATTCGGGATAAAACCAAACCTACAAAGATATTTCCTCACTTTATCAGCAACCAAAAATTTACCATTCTTCACTTTCTACAAGGATACCCTTAATTTATTCTCATCCATAAACTCAACTTTACTACAAGCAAAATCCAAAAATTGTTCCGAATCAAAAATGAACTCATCGGGCTTAAACCTCGACGTCCGTAAGTTCTTTTATGCATTCAACTTCTTTCATTCTACATTATTCCGCTTACAATTTCAAGAATTATAAAATATTCAATGAAATGTACTACAAAGACAAGGTATTTGATTGGGAAAAAGAATAATGTCCTATAATTTACATTTACATTAAAAAATTCTAAAAAAATTACATTCATAAAATATGTGATTGTGTGGAAAAGGGTCATTTGTCACATATGAACCTAGAACTATTTGGATACATACACACACACACATTACTAAGTAGGTTTTACAAATATAAACGTTATTTATCATAACGAATCCTAACACAAAAACCCTATGACATGTTAAACAAGTCCCACAAGGCACTATTTTTGATATTTTAATTTTTTCCTTTTCTTATTTTTGGATAGAGATTACATGTAAACATTTTTGAAAAATAAATTATTGAAATGCATATAACAAAATTATTACAAATTAAGATAATTAATATTTAATATAATATGGTATTTATCGATAATAAATATACATGAGAAATAAAAGAGAATAAGATAATATGATTGAAAAATAAATACCTCAATGAATTAGAAAGTTATTTTTTCTCTCCTCTACTTCAATTGACCGAATAATCGAAACAAATACTCCTACGAATACAAAATAATTAATGTTATTTACAAATATTTAATGTTAATTTACAAATATTTAATGTTAATTTAATTTAAATTAGTTAATTATTGAAATTTTGGATTTGATACTTCAAGTTTTAAGATACACATATGCACATCTAAATATATATTTACATCTCTTCATTATTTTATTTTCCGAGTTAGTGATAAATATGATTTTTTAATATTAAGTAGCTAAACAACGAAATTATCAATCGGAGGGATTTCAAATAATACCCGAGAGGATTTGAGCCAAGTGTGTTAACTCCTAAAATTCAATACTTAAAAACCTCGATGGATTGTAAATTCCTTTCTCTAAAGACAATATAAATAATCAATATTTTTGTACAAATTGTACGCAACAACAATATATGCAACGATGAATGTACCTTACAGTATCGACAATCCTCTATGCAGATTTATCCCCATCGAAAAGTAACGTTTTAATACTTCAAAACCTATAAACATACAACATTAAATAAAACTATAAATTTGTATTAATTTAAAAAAATTAAATAATTAAAAATTATTTTTAAAAAAAGAACAGGAGGAGAGGGGAGCCACCCTCCTCCGCCGACGGCCATGCCCTCGAGGGTCGTGACAGCCACGGGCCTACCTGGGCAGATCGCGCTCCGGCGGATCCCGGGTCATCCACGCTTAGGTACAGAGAGAGAGAGAGAGAACTTACCTCGGTCGCCAATGGAGTAGAGGCAAACCCATTTTTGTTAAGTATGAGCCAAACCCAAACTCAAAAACAAACCTATTTGAAGAGAGAAAATATTTTGCTAAGTATGAGAAAACGAGTGGGGATGGAAACTGAATCTAGGTTAGAAAATTTGCAACAAATTTTGCAACTAGGATTTGGGTATTGTTGGGAATTTTATGACGAATCACATATTTCGTTGTTATTTTTAAGTAACTAAACTTGGGTTTGTAGGTTTTGCGACTAACCAAATGGTTCGTTGCTATTTTTGCGACGAACCACATGGTTCGTTGCTATTTTGGTGATGGAACTGGATTCGCTGCAAATTTTGCATTTAACCCTGGGTTGGTTGCAAATTTTGCGATGAGCCACATGGTTGGTTGTTATTTTTATGGTACGAAACTTGGGTTCGTTGTAAATTTTGCGACGAACCACTTGGTTCGTTGTTATTTTGTGACTTAACCCTGGGTTCGTTGTAAATTTTGCGACGAACCACATGGTTCGTTATTTTTGTGACTTAACCTTAAGTTCGTTGCAAATTTATGAACTTATTGTTTGTTACTATTTTTGCAACGAACTCCTGTTTCATTGCAAATTTTGTGACGAATAATTTTTTTTGTTAGAAATTTTGTTACTAATTAGCAATAAATTTTTGTTTGTCACTGAAACTATGTTTTTTTTGTAGTAGTTCTACTATTTTAAAATCAAATTACACGTTGCAAATTAGAACATCACACGCTTAAATATTTTATTAATTTTTAAAAAGTGACCTAATGTTTTCAAGAAATAACAAAAAATAAAAAAAAAAAAATTAAAAGTAACCAATTATTTTAAAAAATAAAAAATTGAATTAAATAATTAAAATTTGTTATTTAAAACAAAATTAGGTGCAAATTCTCACCCTTGTTTTTTTTTTTTTTCCCCATTAGTTGCCCCTGCCGCAGACTACAACACCAATGCTGTCACCATCTCTTGCAGCCCCACTACATCGATCCTTGTTTGATCCCCCAAAGAATGAGTGAAGGCAAAGTAAAAAAGTTGTGGTTGAATTTTCGCCAATTTTATTTCTTCAAAATTTTGGTATTTGGTTTCAGAGAGAGTTATTACATCAATTTTGTCATTGGAAATGTGCCAGATTGGCATTGCACTGCTTTTATTAGACTTTGCTTCTTGAGAATATGAAAAACAAGTAACTTTGGGGCTTCAACCCTTCGAATCCTCCTATGAGAGTGGCTTTGGTTCCTATTTGGAAATGGTGGCGCCACAGTGTGCACAAGGAGAGAGAGTTTCTCTCTTTACTTTATTGACTCCGACAGGAGTACTCTTTGACAGTATCCCATGCTTTCTGCTTCTCTGATGCTTCTTCTTGTTGATGAATGGGAGCTTGAGGCTCTTCAAATCCTCTCTAGCAACATCCCATACTACTTCTCCACCAAGGATTGCTTTCATCCTAATTGCCCAATTTTCTTAGTTGAACTTATTTACAATAGCATTGGAATGATATTGATATATTCTTATTGAATAGTTTTATTAATCTGACACTAACGTCTAGATGAATAAACGAAGCAAATGGGAAAACAAACTCATGCAGATGTTTAATTCTTATAGGCTATCAATGTATGTGTTCCATATTTTTCATCATAATGACATCCATATCTTTCCATAAGATATCACTTAAGTTCTTTTTTTTTTTTTTTTTTTGAAGATTTGATTTCTTAAATTTCAAGCCAAAGTGACATGATCTGCGAACTCACTTGGTCTGACTAGATATAGAGTTTACTTTCCAACAAAGTCTATAACAATAAGAATGCAGGGTGCGCGAAAGAGGGAGAGAGTGAATAAAGTTTTAGACGGGGAAGAGAGGGAGAAAGAAAAGAGGAGGAGGAAGAAGAAATATCCATTCAAGAATTGTGAAGGCTAAATTTGCGATCTATATATATATATATTTTTTTTTCATGGAGCATTTAAAACTATATTCTAATTAATTTGATTCAAATATCTATAAGTCGAATTTCTCAGATAGTTTTTTTTTTATTTTATTTCTAAGTATCGATCCTGAAACTTATTTATTGGAGCAAATTTTACATTTCTTTTGTTTTTTGAGTTACTCTGGATATTTGAAAATCAAAATAAATTCAGTATAAGTTCCCGAGATGCAAAAGTTGCATCAAAACACCCCGCAATGACATAATCCTCTAATTCTTTTTTTTTTCCTTTTTTTTTCTTTTTGAAGCACTCTAATCTCTTAGGGGTGTTTTGTTTGGAATCGGAATCAAAATAAAAAATTTTAAAAATTAGAATAGGAATCGAAATACGATACCTCTTATTTGATTTAAATTTTAAAATAAACATTATTATTATTATTGATATTTAGTTTGTATATAAAATGTTGTTATGATTTAAAATGTTTTTTTCAAAATCTTTCATGATAAAAAAATGGGTTTTATAGACATAAAAGGCCTAAGTATGCAGTTACATGAACTGGTCTCCTGCAGTAGTTATTGAAGTGCCTGGCATGACATTCATTATTCAAAAACCAACTTATAGATTTCCTTTTCTTTTCTCTCTATTTTAAAATGACGAATAAAGTGAAGAAGCTAGATACTATTAAAAGTTTACTAAAAATTCCTTGGCATGCCATAAGCACGAGAAGACACTTGCTTCACAAACTCGTTCAAAGTCCCCGGAATCGTCCTCTCCAATCGAAAAGCTCTCTCAATTTCATCTCTTCTTTCATCTTCTTCCCCTTCCTCATCACCATAGCAGGATTTACGCAAAACCCGCTCCAACAACCTTGTCTGAGAAGGTTCTGGGGGGAAGAAATGACGGGAATGGATGGAGGAGAAAGATAAAGGAAGAGGAAGAAGATTAGATCTGGAGAAAGAGGAGGCCACCGAAATCCTTCGCCGACCGGGGTGTGTGTGTGTGTGTTTTGGTACTCGTTTTGTCGCATTAAATAGGATTATCCAAGTAAGTCTTCATGGATTTGGTGTCATTGTTTCTCTCACGTTGATCAGTTTCCCAATTTGACTTCACTTGATGAGAGGTTGTCGTATTTGTTTGTATCAGAACAATTGAAAAAGAAAACTTCAACTACACCAAATCAAGATCAAGGCCCTTCAGCTTCATTACGATCTAGAGATGAATCAAGCCCATGGCTTCATTCTTTACAAATCAAAAACTCTCAACAGAATAAAAAGGTGACAATCACTTTCTTTATTTTCATTAAACATGTACTGCAATAATTTATAGATTTTATATTTTGTTACAGACAAGAGAACAATACATTTATTATTTTTGGCTCAAAAGTACTAAAGGATACCCAAATATTAAAAGCAACCACCACAGACACAAGAGCCCGTTATTCCCTTCTGGAGAGGATAGCAGATCTTGGACTTGCAGCTTGGTCTACAAATTGTGTTATAGTCTGCATCGGTTTTGCAGTTGGCTTTCCACTGATCAATCTCCTTCTGATCAAGACACATGCATCGACCAAAATCATACATATATTTGTAGCATAAATTTCATGAGTCATTATATGCATGAAAAATTTGATGCCAAAGTTTGGGATTCAATTTCCCAATTAATCTTGGCCATCAGCGCATGCAATACACGCGCCTTCACTCGTGGCCACGTGCAGAGCGGGTCGGGGTTAGGTTATACATGCTTTCACGTGCAGGCTGGGTCGAGGCATTGGATCACACGCTCCTGTTGGCGCGTGCACTGCACACGCCTGCGGGTTTTCTTCACCCAACTCTGCACGCAAGTCTAGTTTCTTAACCCGGCTTTGACCCGACTATGAAAATCTCATTTTTTGACCATTTTGAGTCAAGATTTCACATGGGTTTTTAGATTAAACTCCTTTTTGGACTAAATTTTTGGATGAATGAAGCCACAAATCCTGCTTTATTTTTAATCCAATTCTAAAACTTTTTTACCAAAAATAAATAATGGTTTTTTTGCATGGAAAAATTCACTATTATAGCTGAATTCTATGTTTTGGCACACATAGAACTCATTTCCAACAAGGAGGAATAGTTAAGAGAAGTTAACCGTCCTCTCCCCTCTTTTCTTTTTCTCTCCTGATTTTTCATGTAGGGAAGATAACAAAAGTGGATTTCTAAGTGAGACATGCTACGAGTGTGAGAGAATAATTTTTCTTAGAAAAAAAAATGTTGGACATCATTTATACATCAATCATTCAGACTTGGAGCGTCACGTTGTGGGAAAGGTGTGAGTATGATTATTCGTGATTAATACCACGACTAGTTTGGGATATTCGGATGAAAATCAATCATGATTTAGAGGTACAATTTCATTTCATAGGCTTCTGCATTTATTTTTTAGTAGAATAAATCCAACACTCTAAATCCCTAAATCTTACCGTTAGTCTAAATTCCAAGATACCACACTCTCTCTCTCTATTTCTCTCTCAAAACACCGGCATGTATACTGATTTTTTATTTTTGAAATATTTCAATATATTATAATTAATATTTCTATAAAATTTTTGTATTTTTTTATATTTAATAACTTATTTATTTATTTAATTATAACTTTTTTATTTTATTTATATTACAATCAATAATTATATATTTGATTATTTTAAGTTTTTATTATAAAAGATAACTATTTTATTATTTTATAAAACAATTAATATTTTTATAAAAATTATTATAACTTTTAAATTTACGTATTTTTCTCATTTTATTTTTTTTTTCTTTTTACATTCTTATAAATTATTGTTTCGCTTATCTATACCTAGCCCATCCCTTTCTCCTACACCTTCTCCTACACCTTCTGGACCGTGCTCTATGGTTTCCTCTTCTACTTGGTTGTTGAAAATAAATAGATGGAGCACATGCATGATTTTGAGTCAAAACTATATGGGTTTCAGGATTATTATTAGAGAGGTGAGGGAGACACCTTCAAAGCTGCCAAATCCTTCCAATAGGGCATTAGAAGTGTTCCTACCACAGAAACTATGGGGTCTCAGATTTGCAAAGGAACTCGGCTTAGATTCTGTGGTGGGGGAGAGTTACGGTCTTCAAATCATTAGAAAATAGAATCCGTGATGGACTCACTTGCAATTGATTGAATGATATCACCAAGGAACACTCTTTAAAAAAAAAAAAAAAATTAAATTAACGCATACACATCTTAACTCAGTTGATGGTGCAGCTCTCGCTAGACAAGAGTACCCAAACCAAACCAGGGGTGAAGCCACATTGGGTCTAGTGGGCTAGCCACCTCACTGAAATTTCAAAAGAATATTTTAATGAGTATATCAGCGCTATATCCTTAAAAATTATTTTTAAAAGATATCACTAAAATTTATATTGAGTCTACTAAAAATTCTAAAAATTCAGCTAAAATTCTTTACAATAATAACAACCAATCTTTTATTTCAATAAGTGAGGTCGGTTATATGGATTCTTTTACGTAATTGCATTTTATTTCATATCGCATATTCACCTATATAATTGTTTTTTTTAAACAACAATAATAATCTCGTTTTAAATATTATTTATTCCCAAAAAATTATATCTGCCCTCATTAACCCCCATAAGTTATATTTCATTAAAATAATTTTTTTTCTTCAACCTTGATCCAAATGCATAGTAAGGTGGATCACATGCCTTGAAAATTTTATTATGTCAACAATAATATCCCCCATCTATAAAATGAGACAACACTTATTTTGTTTTCTCCATGAATTACATCTTAATGGACACAATTGTCGCAGACACAATAACTGAAGTTCTCGCCAAGAGCGCAGGAGTTGGAAGTGCATGCGGTACAACGAGCATCACAGTCCTTATCGCTTTTACAACTGTGTTCTGGATTAGCATCTATGAACTTGGGAGTATTCATGCAATGGCATTGACCCATATCATACATGGCATAATTTGGACGGCATTTTTTTGCACATTCTTCTACTTGTTCCTCAACTCCATAGGAAGTTGACCATGATAGGCCTGTTATTCATGATAACACACAAGTTGTAGTTAAACAAGTATTGAATATGCTTTGTGTTGTGAGTGCGCAAGATTGAGAGAGAGACTGAGAGAGAGTCTTACGAGATAGTACAGCTAAAAGAACAATGATGAAAGACAACTTGAACATAACTTTCTTCATAGCAAGTCGACTGGGTGATAAGAGGTTGAATTAGATAAAAGTGAAAGCTGAATATAACTTGAAATTGGTAAGAGAGAGTGGTGCTTTATAGATGAATAGCAAATGGGTTGATTTGGCAATATTATAATCAAGTGTTAGATCTTGGAAACCTTCTTAATATGCCAAACAGATATATTAAATTAGCCAAACTATATATGGCAAACAGATATTAAACCTTCCTAAACTTTCATTGCCCAAACACAATGCCATTTATTTGTTTTCCTTTATTTTTTTACTCTCTCTCTCTCTCTCAACTCAACTCAACATTCAACAATTTTGGGAAGGAAACAAAGTCCATTAAAGAGGGTATATTTTGATCTATGCATCTCTATTAATTATGACTTCTAATTTGTTACTTCTAGTGAAGTTATATTAGTTACAAAGATGGTCGAGTTTGTGTCGGCTCTTTCCTTTGATGTAGCTCCCTCGCATTCCGTGTATCATATGTTCAGAGAAGGTCAAAATTTAATTCATCATAATTTGATGCATCAAGTGCTTTTTGTTCACAAAAAAGGTAATAGTTGTGCTAATATTCTCACAAGATTATGGTCGTCAATCTTTTCCAGACTTCATAAGTTGTAACACTTTTTGAAGCATGATATTCAGGATATGATTTATTTTAGAAATTAATTCACCTCATTTCCTTTTGTTAAAAAAAGAAAAAATAGTTACAAAAATGTGAATTTTATTTACTTTCATCAATATCTCAACTATTTGACATCATTTTACAAAAGAAAAAAAAATTATTCTAATTATTTTTATACCAATTTTGTAATTTTTGTTCTAAATATTACTTTTGCATATTTGAAAACTTTTTATTATACAACTAGGAATATTATTGAGATATTTGAACTTTTGGAAAACAAATAATTATATTAGATAGAAAGTTGATCCGGGAACCGAATACGGGCCTCCTTATGACATGGAAGCTGGATTAAAACTATCAATATTGTGTATAATTAATATATATTTTTTGTTTTTAAATTTTTGACCCCCAATTAACTAGCAAAAAAAAAACATATAGATTAAAATTTTAAAACATAATAAAGTTATAAAATTGAAAAAAACTATTCAAAAAAAATAAACTAAATTAGAATTACACTGCAATTGGCAAAGCTGCACCTCTTTTCAAATGGCCATTTTGGGTTGATCACTAAATTTGAGTATTGGCTAGTTGGTTGGAACTAAATTAGCACTGTGTTGTCCCTCAGGGATAACTCAAACAGTAGAATTTCTCTACTTCCATACTTCTTTCCATGATTTGATTTCGCTTGATTGTAACTCATTGTACAAAAAAAAAGCCTGTGTTTCTAAGAAATATGAAAATCATAAGCTTAATTCTGAAAAAGAAAAAGGATGATCATGTCAACCCTTAAACAGAAAACATGCATTAACTAGATTAACATGCGAGGTAAGAGAGATTTTTTATCATGGTAGATAAGCCTGTAGCTGTAATGTAAAGATAAAAGAACACAACTAAGCATAAGATGGTTGGTGTGTCTCGTAGTTTCTTTTAAAAAATATATTCGAGTTCTAATAATGATTCTGATTTATTAATATCTTATATAGTTTTGTATCAGTAAAATTATAATAATAAATATACATAACTCTACTAATTAAAATAAAGATAAAAAGTAATTTTTTGATAATTCCAATACATCTTGCTCGCATATGCTATAGTAACCTTAGCAAATTTATTTAATCTTTTTTATTAGCATAAAACTAAAATAGCACTTGTAGTTAAAAAAAAATGAAAAAGAGAAAATTAAAGGTAAAAAAAAATACTTGGAGCATAGGATATAGAATCAATTATTCAGTCCTCCAGAACACGTGGAAAAGCTCTCATGCTGCTGCACTAGAACGAAGCCTCATGGTAGTAGGTTACAACATCAAGGGAATAAAATCGTTCTCCCACTTGCTCTTCTAACTAATCCTCCTCTCTCTCCTCAATCGAAGCTTCACTCTCATTCTTATTCTCACACACAAACTCTCTCTCTCTCTCTCTCTCTCTCCCCCTCCCCCTCCCCCTCCCCAAAGACAGTCTCAAGAAACCTCTGTTGGCAACTACGATCACTACAAAAATTTTGACAAATTCTAATGTTTTATAAGTATCACTAAATAAAGAGACGATGAAAAAAAAATATATTGTTTGTTATTTACATTTTGTCTGTTATAAACACCGATAGATATGTCTCTAAGAGTTTACTCAACTCTCTTATACAAGTAACCTCTTCAAGCACATTGAGAGCGTGTTAAGAGGAGACTTATTTACACTATTGATTAACAAGTTGTTGAATAGCTCTTATGAATGTATAATACTAGTCGCCTTGACATGATTCAAGATGAGGTCCGGATGACAAACCGAATATAATATCCCATAATCATGTAAGCTTGGATAAAAGGCAAATATGAAATTTTAATAAGACACTTTGGAATAACAGTATTTAAATCTCAAATTAAGCACTTATGTAATAGCGATTGAATCAAGATCCGTATGGTGGTTTTATTATAAAAGGAAAATACATGCACTCTTGCACAAGAAGTACAAAGAGTTTTATGCCATAGCATATGTTTTATACGCACGTGTGCTAAAAATGACCAAAGAAGGAAACTAAGTGAATTTTATTTTGAAAATCTCTGCGTTCTCACTTATATAAATTCCTTCAATTGTACCCTATTTGACTATTGACAACATTACATGGTGATAAATAGATATTTGCTACTTGATATGTATTTTATGATCATATTTAATTTGATCTTCCGGACATATTAAGAAAGTAGTTTAATTTATAATCAAGTGAC
Organism: Dillenia turbinata; assembly: GCA_037126225.1. Taxonomy (NCBI): domain Eukaryota; kingdom Viridiplantae; phylum Streptophyta; class Magnoliopsida; order Dilleniales; family Dilleniaceae; genus Dillenia; species Dillenia turbinata. Next base: position 3,168,343 of record JBAMMX010000013.1, read on the forward strand.
ATGTGAGTGAAAGGAAAACTAATTTGATTACACCCTTAATATATATTCATTGGTCAACCAATTATGTTTTCTTTTGTGAGTTAAAGACATAATATTGAAATATTGATATCAAGTATGACTTTTGAGAGATTGTACATACTTTGATGGTATCACAAAAATGAGTCTAGGTCAGAAGAAGACATAAAAATGTTATATACTTTTCTCTCTTGGGTTGAAACCACTATGTTATCACTAATAGGTGCATAATTTGAGTTCCCAAGTACATGTGTGCTCACAACTCACATGACTCATTTGTTGTATGAAAACTATGATTTTGTGGAGTTAAATCTCAAGAAAGTCTATATGAGTCTGTCTAATCATGTGCGAGTGAGAGATGTGGGAAGTAAAGAAAGGGTCAACATAGAGGGGCACCCATAACAAGTCAACCCAACGCGACCCACTTCCTACCTACCACTTTGAGATAATGCTTTTGAAACAAGTCTCAAACTTGTATATTTGTGGGTAGGTCTGACAATCGAGCTTTTTGACTCAAGTATTACAAAGCCCGAGCTCAATCCATTTAAAATTTTATGGGCCTGAGCCATGTTCAAGAAAGATCGAAGAATCTAGGCCGAAGCTCAACCTGAAAAATTAAAAGGATCTTGAAATTATTTCGGGCTAGTCTCGAGCCCAAATAATAATTTATTTTTACCTATAAAATTTCTTCAGATATACAAAAAACCACAAGAGTTCAATTCTTCCATTCTCAAAAAGGCAATGTGACAAAAATAAAAATAAATAAATAAATCCAAAAAAGGCAAAATGCATTTGACTTATGTAACAAAGTGAAATATAAATGTATCTCAATTAAAAGCATAATAATTGCAAAAAGAACCTTTGCAAGTTCTATAAAAAAGTTAACACTAATGGGACTAAACATGGAAGAAATCCACCTTGGACATATAAACCAAAATAGGCTGAAATCCTACTAAGATATACAAGATATTAAACAGTTCCAATAGAAGTCACACACTAGGATTATATCATAATTAATGTACAAGACAAAACTAGTGAAATTATATCATTACATTAGTAACATCGAGTAGGAAATTGCATATCCATGTGTCTATATACTTCACAACTGCACCACATATTTAAGGGACTTGCTTCTTGAATTTAGTATGCATTCCAATATGAAAATTTCATGAGGGGCTAATTGGACTATCATTAACAGCGTAAAAGGTAGCTTCTTGAAATGAATCTACTGAACTAGTAGGAAGCCTAATAAATTTAACATTCATGTACACGCAGTTCATTATTGTAAGTTCACTTTAAGTCCCTGACAATATTAAAATGGAAAACTTTCACACATTCAAATCATTGGACAAAACGAAGTCAAAAAACATAAATCGAGATGGAAACTTAATATGGAGTGAAACATAATTCTTTTCATTAACATATCCAAACAGATAAATTAAATTGTAAACTATTTCCTATACTTTTTTAACCCAAATATATATACAACAAAAATGCTTAAACCATCATCTTTTAAATGGGGATCTTTTGTTTGGTCTACCATTGCTCCTCTCATCCCATGCAAATGACCAAAAGAATAGAAACATCTAGAAAAGAACAACAAAAAAAATCTGCACACTATCTTGAAATTTAGCACATTCAAATATTGTCATGCAATATTAAAATAAAACTTATAATAATATTGTCCAATGATCACTTAGGTTAATCATGGCACTTAGATTTGATCATTGGACAATATTAAAATAGAAAACTTTCACACATTCAAATATTAGGATGTTGTTCACTATATTGTTCTCTAATATTATGATAGCAGGTAAACTATCTGTAGTATACAAGTCTACTTGATGTACAAGCTCTCTCACTATATTGTTCTTTAAGTGGATCAACATTCTTAGGAAATAACAAAAGTGCCCCCAATATTTGAACCAAAAACCCCGCATGTTAGATCTCGCTGTCTTAATCAACAAAACCCAAAATATTCTTCTCTTAGCATTTCCAATAATGAGAGAGAGAGAGAGAGAGTTTATTACTTGCTTATACTGAGAAGACTAGCAACCGAGACTCTTGTAACTGGTAGACTTAACATTATTAAAAGAGTAAAGCCATAGCCAACACAGTTAGAACAAGGAATTCAAGCTTTCATTAACACAACCAACATAATTAAAAATAAAAATAATAAAATAGAAAGATGGAAGTATGAAAGATTAAAGAATTATATCAAGAGTCACATCCAAGTATCGCAATATTTGATTTTACTTGTTGAATCTAGCTGCAACAAATATATATACATATGAGAAAAACTAGTGATTAATAAAGAAAAATAGATTTCATTGTCAAAATATGGATACTAACCAACAAAGACAAAGTCAAATTTTGACTTAAAATAAACTTCCTTGTGTTGAGTTATAATCAAATCTTGAGCACAAATTAGTGTTTCAATAGTAAAAGGGAGCAAAGAACTACGAAACTTATTTAAAACATGCCACCAGTACTTAAAGTACTCTCAAATACGATTGAGCTCACTGAAATAGTTAATATATCCTTAGCCATCATAGACATAATTGGAAACTTAGTTTGAATACTTTTCCAATGGTCCAAAATATTAAAATCATCTTTTGTTTTATCAGGTTATGTTGGATGGAGCTTTTATTCCAAATAAGCATCCAATTCACTCCTAGTCAGATTATCTTTCTCATCATCATTTGTATAAAATTCAACTATATAATTGTTTTGAAAATTCAATTCATCTTTGATACTTCCACTTCTTTCATTGTTTTCCCCTTCCTTTTTTTTTGATACTTGTTCACGCATTGAAGTTTCATATATTTCAAAATATTTCTCAAAAAGAGCACGCAATTCCTTATTAACATGATTTAACATAATATCTACTAAAGTACTATCATAAATCCTTTGATAACAAAATTTTAGAATCTTAAGTTTGAATCTAGGATCTAAGACAAATAAAATAGAGAGAAACACATTTGATTCTTTTTCAAACCAATACTTCTCAAATTTGAAAAGCATATTCTTTGCGTTGTCCACAAGAATTGAGTTTACATCTTGAATAGTTTGTCTAAACAACATTAGAATTCGATAAACTTGACGTAGAAATATGTTTGTTGTACAATAATTGCTTCTAGACAAAGATTTGATTGCTATGTAAAAGGTTTACAAAAACTTGTAAACAATTTTAGCCTTTTCCAAATCTTCCTTAAAGAGAAATCTTTAAAATTTAAATCACGAGTTTTCACACACTCATGCGTTTTTTAACATGTAATGAAACTCAAGCATATTATATGTGGAATTCCACTTAACACACACATCCCAAGCATATTATATGTGAAATTCCACTTAGTACACATATCAAGAACTAACATTTTACCTTTGCAAATACATTATTGGTCTACATATCGGATGAACTCCAGCTTTTTTTTTCTTTTTTGCGATACCTTCATATATTTTATTATATTTTGCATCCTATGAATACATCCATTTATCCTATCCAAGTCCTCTTGAGCAATGAAGTTCAAAATATGACCCCTAACAATGAACTTGAAGGAGCTCTCCTCTACGTAGCAACATCCTTATACTTGAATAATGATCTTGGAGGTATCTAGCAACCATATCATTAGTAGAAACATTATCTATGATAAGAGTATCAATTTTCTCAATGTTCCACTCTAATAGGCAACTAATAATTATGTCAAATAAATTTTCTCCGCTTACCTTCACAGGAACCAATGTAAAGTTGATAATTTTTTTTTTTTTTATGAAGCTTCCACTTCTTGTTAATGAAATGAGTAGTAAGAGTCAAGAAAGGAAGATCCTTTTAGATGCCCAAGTGTCTGTCATCAAAGACACTTTAGATTTGATAATAACAAAAGTTCATTCAATTTATTTTTCTATAACTTCATAAAATTTCAAACAATCACTCTTTATGGTGTTTTGAGTGACAAACTTAACTTTTGAATTGACACCCAACACATATTTCTAAAATGAAAGGTCTTCAACAAAACTAAACGGGAGGTCTTGATTAATTATAAGTTCTGTCAAATCCCTCTGACTCTTTTCTTGATCAACCTTCCAAATAGGTGAGCTACTTTGGTCTAATGTGCCTTTGGCAGAGTTTAGAAGAGTATACTCTTTTCTTCTTGTTATTCTCCTAGTCCTACCCTCCTTTTATAGGTAATGCATATTTCTTTTTTAATATGCCATGTCAGATGTGTAGTTCCTTCTAAAGTCAGACATGAAAAGACCTTCAAACAGTAGTTGTATTTGCATTTCAAAGGATTTTTTCATTCTTGGTAAAATGGGTCCACACCTAAGACTTAGATTTCACTTCTCTCTTTGGTTTTTGGCCTTTTTCACCACGATCTGGTTTAGTTTCTACTCTTGGTTCTTGCTCTGATGGATCAAGATCAGTGACAGTGACAACTTTATCTTCATTGTTTGCATCTAACATCTATTGACAATAAACAAAAATATACAAAGTGTGAAGAAATGAAATTCAAACTAACATACATAGAAATTTTAAGCGTATGTCAAATAACACATATCATTTGATATAAATTACAAAACTCATACCTCCGAATTACCTATTTCCAAATTTAAAAATAAATGTTTCCAAATCAAAAGATGAGAGCAAGGGAGTATGAGGCAATAGCCGACATATTTTTCTTGATTCAGACATGTGAAAAATTGTAATAAGAATAATCAAATGCTAAAAAAAAGTATGACATGAGAGAAATCATTGTGATTAATACCGACTAATAAAAACCTAGTGAAAAGGTATTTAGAGTCTCTGATTAAGCCATATATGGAAAATAGGTTAAGCCATTTTTTGAGGTACTGAACAGATTACTTTCCCATATTTGAAACATTGGCACTACATAGATTTGTTTCCTAGATTTGAAACATTCCATTACATTCTCATACTTATTACCTATTGAAAATTATACCACAAAGTCAGAGGCAGCCACCTCAGAGGGTGGAAGAACACGAATCTTGTGTTCCATGTTCATATACTTCTTATTACTAATAAGAATGATGACAAATAAAAAAAAAAAAAGATTAGCCCTAAACCACCTTATTATTACTAATAAGATTAAGAGAGAGAGAGAGAGAGAGATCAACAATCAGATATCTCAAATAAAAAGCAGTAACTAAAAACAAAACAACAACTATAAAAAAATTAAAGTATTGTAGCGCAGGCACAATAACTCTTTTCACGGATTAGCCCTAATATACCAATCTATATCTAATTAGTTAATTTCTTGGCAAAAGAAAGATCAATAAATCAAAAAAAAAAGACATTGATTAATATTCAAAATCAAAAAAGAGAGAAACCATAAGAATTGGGGAATAAATCTTGAGTGAGAGAGATTGAAATCGAAACTTACCTTTATAGAAACTAGAGAGAAGATTGAGGCAATCACATCATCTGGAGGTCCGAAAGTTTCATTGTTCAGATGACAGTAAGCACCATCATTGCCTTTAAAAGCCATTTGTCCAAGGAGATTTTATTTTGAAGATGAAGATCAAGTGAGAGAAAGAATTTTGGTTTCATTTAGATTTAGTTATAGTTCTGGTCCATATAACATTGTAAGTGGGCAAGGCTTGTAAAGGGTCGAGCCTAGTAGTGTTTAGGTTTGGCCCAAAATTAAGATGAGCTAAAATAATGGGCCCAACCTTGGCCTAAACCAAAATAAAGCTTAACTCAACCCTTCAAAAAAGGGTCAAGCTCGGACCAGCCCGACCCAATTGTCAGTTCTATGTGTGAGTGAATGAGGAACAAATATGAAAGAAAGAGAGAGAGAAGAATGTAAAAGAAAACTTGAGTTTGAAACAAAGTTTTGAGTCTCTTTTTTTTTTTTTAACATAAGCATAAAAAATAGAGCTCTTTGTGTTTCTCTTGCAAAATTCACTCTAAGAAATTCATCAAAGGATTTGGGTTGTGGCTTGAGTATGACTTCTGACTGTGATTTTACATCGGCCAAGAACACTTGATTCAATTGCTTGTTGTTGGAACATCAAACGTGAGGTAATTCTTGTTTAATTGTTGTCTGATGTCATCTTCAAAATCAAAATCATATAATAGTTGAGCATAATCTACAAATTGATTAAGTAATTTATATTTGAAGTTCTAACGAATTTAAATATCTTTAGGAAAGTTTTTAGGTCATTTATTATTGTCTTTATAAAATAGATACCATTGTCACAAAGTTAGTAGATATGTCCCCAAGTAAGTAACGCATGTTTTAAAGACTCTTGCAACTATTTTAATCTATATTATACACACAAGTTCATAATGTGACATACATATCTCACATAAAAAGAACACCCACCAAAAGTGAGTTTACAAAGTTGTTTCAAAATCATTTATTGATGTAGTATATGATTAGAGAAGCAAGAAAAGAAAATATTTACATTTTAAATTTTTACTCTTTATGATAAACACACTTAATTGAGACCTTATTTTGTCTTAAACAACCGAACTCAAAATTTGAGATTAAGATTCAGTTTATTATTATTATTGTATAAATTTATCTGATAAACAATATTTCTCCACTAGTACATGTATAGTAGAAGAGAAAAATTTTAAGGAGAAAAAAATAACTTTGATAACATTTTAAAGAGTTAATGATAACTTGTGTTTTCTTGTTTCCCTTCATTGGTTGAATAAAAGATGAAGGTAAAGTTTGACATATGTTACAAAATATATACATACATACATATATATATATATATATATATATATATATATATATATATATATATATATCATATGATAAAATCAATTTACTTCATACACATTGATTTAGTTTTTTTAAAGAAAAGTTTAAGTTATATTTCTCTAAAATTAAATATATTAATTTTTTCTTAAAAAATAATTTGATTCACATTCTCTCTTTAAATAAAAGGGAAAAAGTTAATTTTTTCATATGATTTATTATTATTGGATTTTAACTCTCCTAATTTACTCGAGAAAATATTGAGGGGTTAATTTTCATTCTTTTTCTTCCACGATCCATTAGTGGGATAACATTGAGCCCAAAGCCACTAAATGTGTAACATCTAGCTAGAATTTGAATAAAAACGGTTAGTGTAGGTTTGAAATTTAGTTTAGTTGGTTAAATGAGAATTGTTACACAATTAAGTAACTGAAGTTGTTAAATCAGTTGTAAAAATTGTTAGATAATAATCTTTATATGCTTGTAAAAATGAGGAGAATGTAAGAAGTTAGTTGTGATTTCCTCTCTTCCATACTCTGTTTCTCTCTCTCTCCCTCTCCCTCTCTCTCCATCTTCATTTGTTAATCCATCTTTCCACATCAATAGTCACACTAGGTTCACCTTTCAGCTAGACTGTCAAACATGTCCTTCTGTGTTTCATAGGCTTTGTTTTGTCGTTCATTTGAATTCAACGGCTCTAAATCTCATTTTGATCCTTTTTCCGTAGGTCAGGTTGTGACAATTTCATATCAAAGCCATTAGTTCTTGGCTGGATAATCAAGAATAGTTGAAGGCACTCAATTCAAAACAATTAGCGAATAGCTCAAAAAATAAGAAATCAAGATGCAAGAATTGGCTGTAGAAATCTAAGAAAATTATATGGTCATGGAGAAAAATATGAAAAAACAACAAAGAGATATGAAATATAAGTTTGATAAGCAATCCTAGAGATTAGAGACTATGATAGTAGGTCTGGAGATTGAAATTAGTAATCTGGTCAGATCGACATCAAAGGAGATAGTTGAAGAACACAACATTATGAAAGACTTTCCAGGTCACCTAACTTACCTACTCCAGATGAAAATTGATTAAAGATGGATGAAGATTATCAAACAACCAAGAAGGATTCTTTTATTAGAGGATAGAATCCTCACCCTCTCAAGATTGAACTGCCCTTATTCCCAGGAGAAATTTCCAGAGCTTGTTGAGGAAGTGCTTCAATGTATACCAAATACCTAATCATCAAATGGTTGATACCATGGAGACGTACCTCGAAGATAAAGCTGAAATATGGGATCAAGGCCTTAAGATGACAAAAAAAGAAATGGGATAGGAAGAATTTTCTCAACTAACTTGTTAGAGGCTTGAAGTTAGGGGACAACAAGACGTGGTAGAGGAGTTTAATAAACTACAACAAACTAAACCCTTAGTCAAATACCAGGAGTGATTTGAGGAACTGTGGTCGGTCATGCTTCATAGAAATCCACAACTCTCAAAATCCTATTTCATCTCTAGCTTTATCAATGAGTTAAAAGAAGATATTAAGTTCATAATAAGAATCATTAAACCCAGTGGCGGAGTTAAGAAGAAGTCAGGGTGGACAATTGCACTCCCTCAAATTTTCAAAAATTTTAAGACTTATATTTATTTTATACCCATTTAATTATAATTTTATTTTCACCGTCTTTTTTAAATCAATAAAATATATTTTTTATTTTTAAAATTAAAAAAATAAGATTACAATCCCAATAAATATTAATTTAACATTAAAAACCTCACTTTAAAACCCTACTTTTGACTTTTCCTTTTCCGCCCCCACTCCCCCACCTTCCCAGAACCTTCCTTCTCTTCCTCTCCCTGTCCTTGTCGTCTTCTCTCCCCATCCATTTTTTCCCTCTCCTTTTTCTTTTTCTTTTTTTTTTTTTTTGTGAGGAGCCCAGTAAAGCTACGACAAACAGGAACACTAGAGGCGAGAGGGGACGCTCAAACTGCAGACGGATCATCCGAATTCCAAAAAAAAAATCCTTATTCTTTGTCCCATAAAAAAAAGTACACATTGATTTGAATAAAAACTCAGTTAATTTTTTTTTTTAATTTAATAATTTGCGTTAAACCCTAATATAATTTTTTAATCGATTTTTTTTCTGTTATACTTCTTGTTACTGAATGAGATTCTAGAATAAAATTTTCTATGTTTAATTACTTGTTTGTGCTGAATTGTTTTTAGATGAGGAATTGAGATTTTATAATAAATTCTTTTTGAAATTCAGATAATTTAATGCTTTGTATTTTTTGACATGGGTATTTTTTTATCACTAGGGAATGGAATTGTATTATAAGCTAGCACAAATATTTGGAGATGATGATCATTTGGGTCAACCACAAAGTTCAATGAAAAAACCTAGATTTGAATTTAAATTGGAAGATCTTCCTACTGATCTCGGTCTACGTAAAAATATTTTAGACTATGATGCAAATGATCGACATATTATAAGAAGAAAATACTTGCAAGATGGGCTATTTCAGCCAAAGAATTTTAAGTTTCCTCAAAGAAAGATTGGAAATGTTTTGAGAAGATTTTGTCCTTCTTGGTTCAAGGAATTTCCAACTTGGTTAGAGTATAGCATAGCTAAAGATGCAACATTTTGTCTTTCATGCTATCTTTTTCGGCCTAGCCATGGACAACATGGTGGATGAGAAACATTTGTTGGGGAAGGATTCAGAAATTGGAACAAAAAAGACAAATTTTCCAAGCATGTTGATGGTCCAAGTAGTGCTCACAATATAACATGGTTGAAGTGTCAAGATCTTATGAATCAAAATCAACACATTCAATTGGCAATTTCTAAACAATCAAGTCAATGTCGCGACTTATATCGAGCACATTTGTTTGCATCTGTTGATTGCATTCGATTTCTTTTGCATCAAGGGCTTGCATTTCGAGGTCATGATGAATCAGAGAACTCTTCGAATCAAGGTAATTTTCTTGAGCTTCTAAAATTTCTTGGTGATCACAATGAAGATATAAAAAAGGTAATTTTCAAGAATGCTCCTGAGAATAACCAATTAACTTCTCCTATGATACAAAAAGATATCGTAAGTGCTGCTGCTATCGAGACAACAAATGTAATAATTAATGATCTTGGTGAAGAATTATTTGTCTTGATGGTTGATGAATCTCGTGACATTTCTGATAAAGAGCAAATGGTGGTTGCCATAAGGTATGTAGATAAAAGTGGCATGGTCATTGAACGCTTCCTTGGTATACTTCATGTTAAAGATACTTCTTCTTTGTCGTTAAAGGTTACTCTTGAAGCATTTCTTACCAAACATGAATTCACAATATCAAGGTTACGTTGCCAAGGCTATGATGGTGCTAGTAATATGAGAGGTAAATTCAATGGTTTGAAGAGCCTAATTTTGAAAGAAAATCCATCTGCATTTTATGTCCATTATTTTGCTTATCAGCTTCAACTCACATTAATTGCGGTAGCAAAAGAACACATTGAAGTTGCATCATTTTTCAATTTGGTTGCTACTTTATTAAATGTTGTACGAGGTTCGTGTAAAAGACATGATAGTATTCGAGACATCCATTGTGTTAAAGTGAAAGAGGCATTGGAAAAATGAGAGATTTTGAGTGGTACAGGACTCAATCAAGAACAAAGTCTTAAACGGCCAGGTGACACTCGGTGGGGATCACATTATGTTACTCTCATTAGCCTACTTGGTTTGTTTTCTTCAAAGGTTGATGTTCTTAAAAGCATTATGGAAAATGGTGTTAGTTCACAGCAAAGAGTTGAAGCTATGGGACTTCTAGATTCAATGCATTCATTTGACTTTGTGCTTATTTTGCATTTGATGAGAAGAGTTTTAGGGATTACCAATGATTTATCTCAAGCATTACAAAAAAATGATCAAGATATAATAAATGCTACGAAGCTTTTTAAAATTTCAAAAGATCGATTGCAAGACATGAGACACAATGGTTGGCATTCTTTTTTGGAAGAGGTTTGCTTATTTTGTAATGCTCATGGAATTACACTTGTTGACATGGATGATTTGTATGTTAGAGGAAGATCTCGGCGTAAAGCAAAAGATGTTACTAATCAACACCATTTCCGGGTGGAGTTGTTTTATAATGTCATAGATATGCAATTTCAAGAGTTGAATGATCGATTTACGGAGACAACAACTGAATTATTTCTTTGCATGACATGTTTTAATCCTGAAAATAACTTCATCGCTTTTGATAAACACAAGTTGATTCGGCTTGCTCACTTTTATCCATCTGATTTTTTTGGGGTTGATATTTTGACATTAGATTACCAGCTTGAAAATTTTATTTCTAATATGAGACAAAGTACTAATTTCTCAAGATTGAAAAGTGCTGCCAAACTTGCAGAGAAATTTGTTATGACCAGAAGGCATTTAGTTTATCCACTTGTTTATTTACTTTTGAAGTTGACTTTGATTTTACCTATTGCTACAGCTATAGTTGAAAGGGCTTTCTCAGCAATAAACTTTGTGAAAAGTCGTTTGCAAAATTGAATGGGAGACACTTGGATGAATAATTGTCTTGTGACATACATTGAGAGAGATGTATTTAGTAGTGTGGAAAATGAGCTCATTTTGCAGAGATTCCAAAACATGAAGACTAGACGAGAACAATTATAATATGGTTGTTAGTAAAATACATGATATTTATGTACTTTTGAAGTTCATCATATATTCAATTAAAACTTTTAATTTTTAGATTATTTCTTATTAATATTTTACATTTTTTAATATAGTTTTATTATTCATATTTGTTGATTTAACAAGTATCTTATAAAATTTTTGCACCCCTTGTCTTTGGGTTCTAGATTCGCCGCTGATTAAACCCACCACCCTTGTGCAGACTTTTGAGATTGTTTTACTACGAGAATGATCTCTCGAGCTTACAAGGAAAGGGAAGATTAATCAAAACAAGATAGGAAATTCTAATGAGGTTATTGTTGGAGGAAGAAGTTCTAAACCTTCAATAGCCACACAACCATTATTGGGATGAATAAAAACTCCTATAGGGGAAATAATACTAACAGTAACATATCCTGCCTATCTTCCCAAGAAATCTAGTATAGAAGAAGTCACAACTTATGTTTTAAGTGTGGGGAAAACTTTGTCCCAGGACATAAGTGCAAGTTTAAGCACTTAAACTTCATATTAGTAGTGAAAGAAAAGGATGGAATGGAAACTGAAAAAGAAGATGAAGAAGGGAAATGACTGGTACAGTTTGAAGGAACTGTTGCAGCTTCCTTATATGCAATACAAGGCTCTTTTAAAGGACTACTGGTGACTATCTTAATAGATATTGTAAGTTCCAATAGTTTCTTGTACCATCAAGTTGATGCAGAATTAAGACTTCCTAGTAAGCCAGTAGAATTCCTCTGAGCAGAAATATCAGACAGCAACAAAATCACCAACACCACCAAGGTCAGAAATGTTTAATGGGTGATACAAAGTACCATTTCTCTTTTGACCTAAGAATTATCTCTTTGGGGAGTTGAGATGTGATTTTGGGAGTTGACTGAATGTATAATTACAGTCCTATAATATTTGATTTTAAAAGACTGCAAGTAAGATTCTTCAATAAAGGAAATGAGGTGATCTTAGAAAGGATAGTGGAACAGTTTCTAATGAAGCTAGTCAAGGGACTATCCATATATAAGAAAGAACTCCTAAATGGAGACATTACTTGATGGGGTACTACTTTATAATCAGAACTAACCATTAGAGTTTGAAGTACTTATTGGAGTAGATATTAACCAATATAATGAGGCACAATGGTTGACTAAATTGTTAGGTTTGGATTATGAAATCTAGTATAAAAAGGGATAGAAAATAGAGTAGCAGATGCTCTTTTGAGAAGAGAGGAATCAAGAGATGAATAGACAAACCTTACCTTAACAGCCATCTCTACAATACAACCATAGTAGATTTTGGAAGTAACTGAGCAGTTATGAAAAGGAATGAGGAATGTTAAAATCTTATAGCACAATTAGCTATTGACCTAGACAACAAACCTGGATTCCTTTTACAAGATGGACTCTTGAAGTGTAATAAAAAGATCATGGTTGGAAATAGTTCTCAATAAAGAGAAAGAATCATTCAACAAATGCATAATGCAGCTACTGGAGGCCACTCTGGACAGCAAGGAACTTTAAAAAGGGTTAACTTTATATTTTTCTAGCCTTCCATGAAGGTTTCTACAAATAAATTTGTGCAGGAGTGTGATATTTGTTAGATGAACAAGCATGGAAATGTTTCAGACCCAGGACTACTTGAACTACTACCTATTCTAACTCAAGTATGAACACAGGTAAGCATGGACTTTATAGAAGGGTTACATGAGTCTCAAGGGCATAATACCATCTTAGTACTCATTGACAGACTCACTAAGTTTGCGCATTTCATGGCTTTACAACATCCTTATTCTGCAGCCACAGTTGTACAGACATTCATGGATAATGTATTCAAGTTACATGGGCTACCTGATTCAATCATTTCTGACAAGGATAAAGTGCTTACTAGCTTATTCTAGCAAGAAATGTTCAAACTCATGGGGACTCAACTCAAGTTTAGCAATGCCTATCATCGGGACAAAGTGAAAGACTAAACCAATGTCTAGAATGCTAACTCAAATGCATGACTTAAGATAGGCCTGCACTGTGGAAGAAGTGGTTGAGCTTGGCATAATAGTGGTATAACACCAACTTCCAAAACAACATCCAAATGACTCCTTTTAAAGTGCTATATGGGTATCAAACGAGGGACATTCCTATGGGTCCTTATTTGGACACTAATACTCCAATTACAAGAACTTCCATAAAAAAACAATCAAAACATGATTCAAATCCTTCGAGACTATTTGGCTAAAGCTCTGAATATGATGAAACTGTATGCAGACCAGAATCATTCAGAAGGAGAGTTCGGGGTTGGGGGCTTAATTTGTTTGAAACTATAACATTATCGTCAACAATCAATAGAGATTAAGAGGTAGCTTAAACTCTCTTCAAAATTTTATGGACCATTTCCTATGATTGCAAAGGTTGGGAAGGTAGCCCATAAGTTACAATTATCTCCTGACTCCAAAATTCATTCCATATTTCATGTCTCTTTGCTAAAAAAGAAACTAGTTCCCAATCAATCTCCAATGCTGGCACTTCCTCTATTGGACTCAGACCAACAAGCGAGAGTGGAATCAGAAGCAAATATTATAGATAAGACTAATATGGAGAAACAACAAACCAGTAACACAAATTTTGGTCAGTTGGATCAATCTCAGCCATGTGGAGTCCACATGGAAAGATTTGGACTTCATTAGAATACAATTTCCATCCTTTCACTCTTGAGGACAAGGCTGCTTTTAATGGGGGATATTATAATAGCTAGTTAGGATTTGAGCACAACAATTAGTGTAGGTTTGAAATTTAGTTTAGTTGGTCAAATGAGAATTGTTACACAACTCAGTGAAGTAGTTAAATCAGATGTAAATTTAGTAAGATTTCTTACACAATCTTTAAATACATGTAAGAATGAGTAGAAATGCAAGAAGTTAGTTGTGATGTTCTCTCTCTTCCATACACATTCTCTCTTTCTCTCTCTGTAATCTTCTTTCTTCTCCTCTTCTTCATCCATTAATCCATCTTTCAGTATTAACAGTCATGATAGGTTCATCTTTTAGCTGGACTGTCGATTTCATAGGCTTTGTTTTGTCATTCATTTGAATTCAAAGGTTCTGATCTCATTTAGATCCTTTTTTCAGGGGTCGGGCTATGACAGAATGTTATCTTAGTTTGGGAAAAAAATAATAACAACAGTGCAGCGTCAACAACACCAACAGCAACGAGAGCAATGATAGATATAAAATTCGCCCCTCTGGCCATCCAAATAGGCCCTAAAAATCTTGCAATTTGCAAAAACGACCCATTCATGCGCCCTAGAAAATTTTGTTTCAAATTTTCAGTCCAATTCCACCACAAACGAGTCAGTTTCCCCCAAAACCGAAAGCCAACGGCCCGCCTCCGCCATCATCTCACTCTCTCTCTCCCTTCCCCCTCTCTCGAACAGAAGCTGCTCAGGTACTGTCTCTTCTCTGTGTGTGTGTGTGTGTGTGTGTGTGTGTGTGACTACCGAACTGCAATTGCCTCTCTCCTTTCTTCAAGTTTGACCAAGTTTCTGTTCATTTTTAACATTCTAGGGTTTTAATGTGTTCCATGGAACTAAGTATTCAGTTTCTGATAGTTGAAAACCAGCATTGTTGAGAGAGAAAATGGGATGATTGGACAACTGGGTTACTTTTTAACGTATGACTTTTGTGGTAGGCTTGTTGTTTTGGTTTTTCTTTTATTAATATGTCGTAGGCTGCAAAAGTTCTTGAGGTACTTATGTTTTTTAAGGTTCTATGAATATGTTACAGAAGCACTGTAGGGAATAGACAGCATAATTGTTAAAGATCTCGATTCTAATTTCATTGAAAGATGTTATCGAATCCCAACCCAGTGCTAAGCAATTAGGTAGATACTTTATCACGTTTCATAGCTAGGTTTTTATTTTCTAATTGTTGTTGTCTCGGTTTCATGGATTCCAATGTGATAAGATTTTTTTTTTTTTTTTTTTTTGAAAATTTTGTATTAAATGAAATAATGGATGTATAAAACTCTAAGAATGAGCAATCCTCGGAGAAAAGAAGAAGAATACATAAACTAATGAATAACTGCTCTCGGGTCTCTCTCTTTGAACTATTATCTTTATAAAGCCCTGAAACATGCTCCCGTTGTGAAACATACATTCAATTTTATCTCATAAAAGAGCAGAACCAATGGTTTAATTTCTGAAGATTCTTAAATGATGAGACAATGTTTGTATCAGGTAAGTTGAATGCCTCAACTAAATAGCGGATGCTTGGTTATTTAATTTGGATTCTAATGTTGATAGGACCTCCTCTATGATCTTTAGGTAGACAATTGCTTGATAACCTTTTCCAAGCGGGACCTTTTTTTTTTTTTTCCTGGTTCAAACTAATAGATGTTTCGAAGGATTATAATATAGCATTCAGTTATTGGTTTCCTCTTGATTGTAAAAAAAAAAAAGTAATTTGAGTTTGGAGCTATTAGGTTGCAAAAGTAACTACTATGAATCAAAGGTGGAGAAAACATTGTTGCATTTGAGTGAATTTATGTATGTTGTTCTTGGAAGATGGCAATGATAGTGTCATTATTGGATGATGAGAGCATGACTATACCCTTCATGTTCTTCTCTAACCTTTTGACCCCGTCATAAATTCTCTTATCCTTCCCTCCCGAGACAAAGTCTGGTTGCTCTTAAGGTTTTTGTTCGATTCTCTCTCTCTCTCTCTCTCTCTCTCTCTCTCTCATGCATTTTTGGATCACTTTTTTTTCCCCTTACAAATTCAAATCTTATCCATTATTGATTATTTAGCTAGCTTGGTATTTGAAACTACTCATATCTGAACATTTTCACTCAGCCGCATGAATATTAGGGGAACACCTTTATGTCATACACAATAAGGCTCTTTTTTTTGGGGGGGGGGGGTGTCTTCAAGAAGGACAAAGCCCCTTTTGGGGTAGAGGGGATTGCTTGGACCCTGGACCTATTGGTCATGGGGCAAGTGCTTATACCACTTGATCAAAGTGACCAGTGGTTACACAATAGGCCAACTTCATAGCACATGGTCACAAATCTATACATTCTATGCCGCTTCAAATATTGAAAAAAAACTCTAGGTCACATATTAATGGATATCAATTTATGTGTCCTTCTAGATTGGTGGGCTTACATTTTTATTGACAAAGAGGAGTCAAGATGAATAATTCCTCAGATAAAGCTAGGAGAAAAGGGGTGAAGAAAAGAAGAGATGATGTAGCCCATCATCAAGTCAATGATGAAGGTACAAAATGCTTTAAAAAATTTACGCTGCGTTATTAAGAATATTTTCTTTTTCTTTTTTTCCCTTTTTTGTGGTTTATGATATCTTAACTGTTTGCCTGTTGTTGTTTGCAGCAAATTTGTCAAGTGAAGCAGGAAAGGAAACGAAAACAAGAAAATTGCTTAGAAAGAAGAACAGGAAAGCTGAGAAGAAAGCCAAAGTTGAATTGGGTGCTGTTGATGAAGTTAGCTTGACAGTTGCAGATGATCGTGATGGACAAATTGGTATGCTATTATTGGTATCATAATGACCTTTTCCGTTATAATCCTCTCTTTTGTTTTGTGTCATTTGCACAAAGAAGGAGTGGTTATGTAAAGAAATGACATTTATCTAGTTACAGTTAAATGTTTAGGATTTGGAAGTGGGATGATATTACTTCTTCTACAGTTTGGATGTATTAGAGTGTTTGCGTCAACCAGATTGAGGGATTGTTTTAGCTTTCTATAGTTACTGGGGTCATACTTCTTGATTGATGTTCTTGCAAATATTTTGTATTTGAATTAAACTAGCCTTTTTAATTAGGTCATACCTCGCTAACATGGACTTTTATAAATCACTGGAACCCTCCAATTCTTTGCCTTCAATGCAAGTGCAATGGTCATGATAAGCAATCAACCCTAAGAATCATCTAAAGCTAAGATTGTTAACCCACAGAGCTAATAGTTTTTGACTTCACTAGGCATCAGTTTGCTCGGGAGACAAGGAATTGTCATAGTCTATAATATTTACTTGACTTTGACAAGAAGTAATAATAAGTTCCACCATGTTGTTCAATGCCAAGATATATAACCCTTGTACTGAAATTGTGATTATGTTGAGTCATTTTCGTGATTGGCTGTCATAACTTCAGGGTATATCTTTTGCACTTGAGTTGAATCCCTTCATCCCTCAATTTTGTTTAGTGTACAGGTTACATGCACTCTCTCTCTCTCTCTTTCTTGTTTTTTGGTCAGTTTTTGGGAAAGGGGAAGGAATCTTTTGCTCTTACACTTTCTTTGAGACTTTCAAATCTCATTTCTTATATGTGTCCAATATACAGATCCAAGTCATGCAACATAGTATGTCAAATTTTGCTTTCATAATCTGTGTTGTGGAGTGAATAAATGTCTTTCTGCGTTTCAAAGTTCTTCAATGTTAATTTAGAATTCTAGAATACTTCCTATTTTCGTTGTTCCGACATGGATGCATATTTCACATATTCTCCTAACATGTCTTGCATTAACCACTACTCTTTTACATTTATTCAAATCAAATATGAGATACTTGATGATTAAACCCTGGAATGTAATGTTATTTTTATAAATGTGTTTCCTGATATTTCACTGTTTTCATTGTGCTTCAAAGATTTTGAGATAGAGACAAATCTTAAAGCTTCCATCATCTCATAGCTGCTACTACTCTGATAACAATAATAATTTGCAGAGCTTTCCCATTGATTACTCTGGCAGAAAAAATAGGACTATTGGTAACACCACCTCATCAATGTCTTCACTGATCAGCTAAAATCTCCTATATCCATTTGTCCAAGAGAATAAATATTTGCTGCTCACACCCTTAATTTTACAGTTTAATCCAGATTGGTGTTTCCTTTAAAAATTCTCTTCATTTTTTGTTTCTGTTTTCATTTCCGTTTATCAATAATTATGATTGATCAATTACTGGTTCCTGATTAGTAGCAATTTGGTCAGCCTGGCAAAGTGCAACTCTGAGAAGGGGGGAAGCACCAACCAGCTCAACCCTACTTCTATATAGTCCATAGTTTCTTGTTTTACTTGAATTGGCACCTCTCTCTTGGGTGTATTTGGGATTAATACTCTAGTTATGCTTTTCACCTTGGACTACCTTGTATTTGAATCTGTATCTCTGTACTTGGTGTTAATCGAATCATCTCTTAAATGCCTTGTTATCTAGTTTCTAATTCTGCACTTCCATATTCCATGGCCTTTCTCAATTTTGGATGATCATTGCACAAATTTTGGGTTTTTGGTTACTCTTTGCTTTGAACAAGAATGGCCTCTTTATAATTTATTTGTATATCAACTTCTAAGGGGCATTTCATTTACATATGTCAGTTTATGTTAGTTGTTCCTGATAACTTTGCTGGCTCTTTCGTCATTCTCAGAGCAGATTGTGGAAACCATTTAATATCTTGCAGCAAAGTTCATTAATTTTGTTGAAAATGTTTTTATATATATCTTCTATGGTCAAACTCCTTATATAAATCAACTCTATATATTAAACTAGTTCATTTACTTTGGTATTTCACCGTGAAGGCTTGTGGTGGTTCCTACAAGCATTGAATTCTGCCCTTTCAGAAAGCAGTCATACTAGATTCAACTGGATTATAAAAATTTCAGCAATCTGCAGCCTCTTGTAAATTGAACCACTTTCACATGCCTGTATATATGCTAGAGCTATACATTTGAGAAACTTTTAATGATAATGGTATGAGGTCGTTTTGCCTTTTTAGAAGAGATCCTAAAGCTCATTTCATCTTATAGCTGCTGCCTTCTCTCTCCCTCTCCCTGAGTTTTCTTGCTGCTTAAACAATAACAATTCATGAGGCTTTGCAAAACAACACTACCTCACCAAAGTCTTCACTATGCGCCGATTTCTCCTGCGGTTATTGGTCTAAAATAAAATTTGTCACACCAATTCTTGATTTTGGGGGAAGCTTTCTTCATTTTCTTTTCTGTTTTCCATTTCCAGCTATTAGTATTCATGATTGATATTGAACAAAACTGATCCGCTGATTGTCACCAGTTTACTAGCAGTTTTGTCAGCAACAAAGACTGAGGACTTTGTTTGGCCTTAAAATTGATGCCATCGACCAGTTCAACCCCACTATCTTCTAGCACTTAATTCCAGGTTTCTCTTCCATTAGTGCCTCTCTCTTGGGTGTATTTGGGATTATTACCCTAGGTAAGGATTTCACTCTGGAGTGGACTATCTTGTACTTGAAAATGTGTATGCTTGTGCCAGTGTTTGTAATTTCTGTTTGTTAAATTCTCTGTCTGTCAAATTCCATTTGTTTTCTGGTTTCTATATGACTACTTCCATTAGCCTTGGGTATTCTCAATTTTGGATGATTGTTTCACAATTTTTGGGTTCTTAGTTACTCGTTGGTTGAACAAAGATTATCTCTTCTATATCAATTTCCAAGGGGCATTTCAGTTACAAATGCCCCTTTATTTTTAGTTATTTCTGATAACTTTGTTGGCTCTTTTTTCATTCTCAGAGGAGACATTGGAAACCATTCAGAATGAAAAAATCAAGATGAATAAGTCCTTCAAGAAGGAGAGAAAAGGGAAGAAGAGTAAAATAGTTGATGCTGCAAATGTTGATGAAGTTGGTGTTGAAAATGAAAAAGGTAGCAGCTAACTGAATTGTTGTCACAATTAAATTCTTTAGTCATTAAATGCCCTTGTTCTAAATGGCTGTCTGTTGCTGTTGTCAGCAAGTACGTCAATTGAAGCTGGAGCAGAAAAGCAAAAAGAAAAATTGCTGCGGAAGAAGAAAAGAAGACTTGAGAAAAAACAGAAAGCTATGCCTAGAAAGAATAATGATGTTGAAGATGGGTGTGACGAGCAAAGTGGTGTGTCAAAGATGCTTTTATATTCTTTTCTTCTTTCTCTCTTTTATCTGCCTGATGGTTGTTGTTGGGACAAGAACAAAATGGTAGGAAGTCAACTAATGATTTTGTGGTGAATTTAAATCCAAAAAGGTAAATCAGAAAGAATGGAAGTGGTCGAGTGTAGGATGTATGCAGTTTTGGCTTTCAGCATGTTATGTGTTGATCTATCGTCTATATCTTCTTTAAATTCCTGAGGTTCCATTATTTTTGTGGATAAGGTTTCTATTTCCATGATCAAATTCCTTATTGAAGATGACAAGATACATTGAAATGGTTTTATGTATACTTTGATACCTCACTGTGAAGTATTATAGTGGTTCCCATGAGCATTATCTTCTGCATTTGTCAGAAGCAGTCATAACAAACAATACTGGAAGCTAGAAAACCTTCAAGTCATGGGGGTAACAGTTTTTTTCACCGCACTGTTTTGAGCTCGCCAATGGTTGGCCTTGCATCACGCTTACCCATCTGGTGTGTCAAACCATTGGTTTTATGATGTATGGATTAATTCATTCCTTTTCCATCTGTTAATGTTTCTCTCATATCTATTGAACTGCAGTTAAAATGCAAAAGGCTCAAGAAAATAAGGACAAACAATCAGCAACAAAGGATGAGAAATTGCAAGGAAATGGAGGGGCACCTATTGACGAGGTTTATGAGATTTCTTCAGGAGATGAGGACAGCTCTAAAGGAATGAAAAGTAAGAACATTATATCTGAATTACATTGTTTCTGTTCTTTTCTGTTGCATTTGATAGCATTTCAAATGAACCAATATCAGCAAATAAAAACTATATGTTTAAGTTGCTCTCAGTCAAAAGTCTTACAGCCATGACTGGGAGTCTTCAAAAGCCTATTTCTTTACCTCTCTCTCTCTCTCTCATAATAAAAGATGGAAGCAGAAGGCGAAGGGAGGGGGTGGGGTTGGAGGGGACATGAGATGTCTTAGATATATATTCAGCTGTCTTAAGTTTTGTGTTTCATCTAAAAATTTATTTATCTTGCAGAATGTCTAATTTATAATTTTGCGCATCATCTTCACCATCATCATTGATATGGAAGTCCAAGATCGGGGTGCAACTTAGTTTGATTTGGGTTGGTTCCAAAAGATTAGACCTCAACCTGATTCCTAGGTCGATGCTGCGGTGTGAAAATACTTTTTAAAAGAGAGAAAAAAAAATCTAAACAATATTAAAATAAATTAAAGTTACACTATGAAATCTGAATATATATATAGATATATATATATATATATATATGAAAAATTTATAGATTAAAAAAAAAAAGATCTAATCTGAAGCAAAAAAAATTAGCTATAATTTCAAACAAGAATATATGAAATTACATAACAAAAAAATAAATTGGTTACAAATATATATATATATATATTATGTAAATTACTCAATCTATGAAAAGAGCTTTAAGAATTGTTTTGAATGTACCTCCTAAAAGAGTTTATTTAGTAAAAATAATTAGATAACAAAAGAAAACACATATGTAGTATCTAATATCTATTATTATTTATGAGATACTACATAATATATATATGCATGTGGTTCCTGTCGAACCTGACAACCATGGGCACTAACCCAAGAATCAAACCAACTCAGTGTCAGTTCCAATTTTGGACCCAGAACCCAACTGTAGGAAGATACATGGAACAATCCCAATCCAAATTGATCGGGTTGGTTCAGTTCTTTGAGTACCCAAGAACCAAGTTGCACCCTCAGTCCAAGATACTCACCCGTCTTTAGTTTTGTGCTTCATCTAAAAATCTTTTTTTTTATAGCACGTCTACTTCATAATTTTGGCACATCATCATCACCATCGTGTTGTTGTTGTAGTTGTTATTAGTAATACTACTACTATTACTATCAGTGTTATGTTTTTCCCTCCAAATATTATAAACATTTTCTACTATATGGTCACATTGTGCACTTATAGTATATCACAAACCTCATCTAGCTCACTTACCTGAGGACTTCTTTTGCAGAATGGATTACAGAGTACCATGAAAGTAGGTCGGGTTTGAAGGTATTGCAACAACAAATTGATGAGTTTATAACCTCTTATGAGGCACAAGAGGAGCAGGTATATTCCATCTTTTGCACTTTTTATTGATAATTTTTCCCCCTTTTTTATAGTCAGCATAATGATGGTTTCATTTGAGATACGTTCAGTTTATGGCTTGTGCAAAGAACACACTCACTTGACAGTCTCGTGTTTATCCATTCATCAGTCCTTTATGCTTCTTTAGATGTACATCAAAGCTCTAAGAAGAATGAAACTTTTATACTAGATGTCCAAAAGAGTGTGAAACCTTTCAGAAATAAAATCCATACGAGGATGTAATATTTATGTTTCACAATAACCCTATAAATGTGAACACCCCCCCCCCCCCCGGGGTGGGGGGAAAAAGGAGAGAAACAAGCTATAAATATGCCTACTCATGCTTTTTCTACCACTTCTTTCCTGTGGACGATATAGTGACCGCCTTATAGATGTGCAGTGAAATCCCACAGCAAGAAGCCAAAGACCATTTGGCATGGGCAACAATGGCATTATGAGTAACAATAAACTTATTCGTCCTATTCTGTGTGATTACTGTTTATTGAGGAAAAGTTTAGCCAATATTAATGCCTATCAATGACTTCTGTGCTTACTGTTTATTAATGCCTATCAGCTCACAGTCCTTCATGACAAAGCTTCACACTATCTCAGCCTTACACGAAATCCAGTTCCATTCCTCATATTTCTTGTAGGAAAATTCGGACATCTCATTTCCAAAATTCTTAGTGCTTCCTAGTTCCAAGCTTTAAAACCATTTCCTAGAGCACAGAGCATCCCCCCTTCTGTTCTTTGTAACCTTTTGTCTCACATGAACCCTCCATGTATCGAAGAAATTCAGTTGCTTTTAGACCTCAACCTTTACAAGAGTGCTAGTAGCATTCACTTGCTGAAAATTATAGACGTTGCTGCACCTTCCTGGCCTCTTTAGCTTCTCTACTAGTAGCAACCTTTCCTGTAACAAAAAATTAGAGACAATATGATGGATACCAAAGTCAAACCCTACTTTTTTGGAAAAGGATACAACTCTGTCAATACCACTAATTTCTCCTTTGATACAGGCTAGCTAAGATAATTCAAACATTAAGAAAGATCAACTGCACTCGCAGTCGGAGAGTAAAGCAAATTCTTGAAATTTGATGTTGTCATCCCTTAATTTCATCAAAGAATTACCCTGATGCATGTTTCTACTTTGTTGTTTCCTCTATATGGTTGCTTGACATCTGGAGTAACAAAATTCATTCTAATAATCCTTTGGCTATAGAAACATGTCCCTTGGTCAGAACTCATTCTGGGCCTCTGCTACTTCTCTAACAAACCAAAACTGGCTTCCAACCGCACTGTTTGTGGATGTGAGAATTGATACATAGAATAACTTCTATTTGATTGTTTATCATATAAAGCGGAAGATAGTTTAGCCATTTGGATGCAAGCAAATTAGTATCATCTCAGAAGATGAGCCTAATATGGAGAGCAGCGAGGCACTTCTTAGCCCTATGGGAGGGATATTTTACCCAAAAAACCTTTTTAGAGAAATAATGTTCAAAGTAATTGTACAAGTCAACAACCCTCCCCTCCCTCCCCCCCCCCCAAAAAAAAAAAAAGAGTTGCCTTTCTTTTGTGTGGGAGGCGGCTAGGGGAAGGATTTAACTGAATAACCTTGAAAGAAGAGGTTTTGTTTAGTAAATAGGTGGGCTTTATGTAACTGAGAGCTTGAATGAGTAGACTCAGTGAATTATGGGCTTGCATGGGCGTGAGGTTTTGTATTAGAAAGTGGAATGTCGTTAGGATATCTGGTGTAGCCATGTTTGGTTGGTTTGGGGGGGAATGGAATAAAAGAATTTTTTGAAGTGCAGAGAAATCCTTGATGTTTTTTGTGCAGATGTTTCTCAAGTGTTTATGGTTGACTTCTAAGTCATTTGAATCTTTTGTAGAGGTGATTGATGTTGTAGATTCCTTATTATTGTAGAGCTCTATAGATTAGCACTCATCCCTTCCTTTATTGTTGTTTTGATGTTAATAAAATCTTTCATTTCTATAAAAAAGGAAAAATCCCCCCCTCCCCCAAAACTCACAGACAGACAACACTATCTACCCTTTTAACGTTCTCAATCTTCCACACTAATCTGGCCATCAAGATGCAATGTCCAACAGTGTTATGCCCTCTTCAGGCAGAGCTAAGAAATAAGGAAAGCAGCACATAACTATCTAAGGAAAATCCAGTATTGTGTTATTATCCTCGCTTTAATCCAAGCTTACCCCAAACTAAAAGTTTGTGTTTATTAAAGCCGTTCCTACTTTCGAAGTCCAATACTATTATGCAGAAAACTGCTTTGACTCCACCAGTAAATAGAAGGATATTTGTCTGAATACATATCATGATTAGATTTATGTATTTGCAGATTAGAGAGAACTTTTTTTATGCTGTCTTCTTAAGTGGACTTGCAGCTAACCTTGACTTTTATATCTGTCTGTTTTATTGTGATTCATCTAGGCTCGAAATGAAAGGGAAGCTCGTGTTGCAGATGGTGGATGGACAGTTGTGGTTCATCATAAAGGCAGGAAAAAGACAACAGACTCTAAAAGTGGTGTTGCTGTTGGTTCTGTTGCAGAAGCTGCAGTTCTGGACAAAATGGCCAGAAGGAAAAGCAAAGAAGTTGGGCTAGACTTCTATCGCTTCCATAAAAAAGAAGCACAGAGGAATGGTATGTTCATGCTCTTTCTCTCTCTCTTGCTCTCTCTCATGATATGTGCTTTTGTTATTTGAGTTATTAGGATTCAGGGTTAATCTAGTCAACGCGTTAGATTTTCATGTTACTGAAGGCATGTTATACAGATTTACATGGAATCTTTGTGATAAAGGGCATGGCCAAGAGCCTAGATATATTATGTACAGAATACATACTTATTGTCTATTACAGTCATTAACATAATACAGTAGTTTACTTTTGGTTTGGTAGTGACATTGTTGTCTACTGGAATATTTTCCATGTGTGTATCTGAAACTTCAAACCAGCCCCCATTCAGTGCAGACCTTGCATTTCCAACCGTCACTAACCAAACAAAACCCATATGTGATACTTGTGCCGGGCTTTTATCACCATATTATTTATCTAAACTGATAACCTTTTATCTCACTCACCTGTGATTGTTGAAGAATTTTGCTTAAGGGACATAGAGTAGGGGAATTGAACAGTCAACTTTTGATGAAGCATGGAAGTGTTGGACAAACAGCATTGTTGATTGGCTTCAAATTTACCAAGACAAATGCTAAAAGGAATTCAAATCTGCCAAGTCTCTAGAGAAAACTCTCTGATATCCAAGCAGCTCAGTATCATAATATAATGTAAAAAAAGTTGCAATTTTAGTGTTATGATCCTAAGGTAGCAATCATTCGATGATTAGAACCTAATTGAAATGAATATCAAGTATTCGATTCTAAGCTAAGCTTAAATATTTTTGTATAATCAATTTAGGAAGTCTTAAATCAAATAGAGAAAATAATGTCCACTCCAGATTTTAAGTCAAGGTAGTTGGCCTCCCAGATAAACTTGCTCTTAGTTTCTTCTTTGCCTTTCCTTTTTGTCCAATCTTTCTCTGCAGAAAGTACTCTCAGATTGTTCATTTAATAGATTGGCTTGACAATCTGATATTGGCCTTTTCTCTTTTGATCCCTTTGATTTTCTTGCTTTATAAGGGTTTCGACAATGCATAGTGTCATTGTCCCCTGTGAGATTCTGAAATTTTCTGATGGCAGTAGTTTTTGGTACATCTTGTGTTCCATATCTTTTGCTACATTAGGCAATAATGCTGCTCTCAGGACTGTAAACAATGAATTGCTTGATGTCATATTAAACCTGCCTTAACCATACAAAGGTTATGCCTTAACAATAAACCTGCCTTGACAATGAATTGCTTGATGTTTTTTTTCAAACGACTAGTGCTTTGAGAAAATCTAATTGGTTTTTTCTAAATTTTTCATTATTTCTTTGATTGATCGATATCAAAACCCAAGTTGAAAACATCAACACTCTCATTCTTTGCAGAGGTTATGCAGCTGCAAAACAAATTTGAGCAGGACAGAAAGCGGATTCAGCAATTAAGAGCTGCAAGGAAGTTCCGACCCTACTAAGCACTGCAAGCTAGCGAGATATACGGAGTCAGGTTCAGGTTCAGATGTGTCAGTTGATACCAAGTATTATGGGTTTGGAAAGCCCTCCAGCTTGTCTTGTTTCAAATTCTTCAAGCTTGTCAATGATTAGAGGAAACTCTCAGCCGTAAAGCATGGATGTCCATCGAGGGCATGCACTTTTAGGGGGTTGATTTACGAGATGCATTCAACTTGGGAGATAGCCATAGAGAGATTTTCAGCATTTTGGTAAGAGTAGAAAACTTAGCTGTTGATATGATTTATAGGATCAACGGCTGCAAACATTTTTCCATGGCTTGAGCTAGTGGCATGGTCTGGTCTCTACATGTGGTTGATGTTTTAGGTTTGCTGCCTTAAACATTGTCCTTGTTGAGCTAGGAAAATGATCATAAAAATGAACATTGCTTAATTTCATAGCTAAAATGTTTTCTATTTTTATCACATTTGTAGAAAGGATTTTAAATCCAAATAATGTCGTAAGAATGAAGGAAATGGAGAAGCTTACTAGTTTCAGTGGAAGTTCATGCACTGATATGGGTGTGTCACATGATTGCTTGTGGGCTGTGAAGGCCCACAATGTTGAAGATGGGCCAAGAGGAGGATGTGGGCTTGAGTAAAAAAGGGGAGCAATTGATTGTTTATATCATGAGAGAGGACAATGGGAGTTCATTATGTCTTGGCATAAAAGCAAAAGGCTTCTCCTCCGTATTCGCATTACCCAAATATAATCACCAATTACTTTCAATCATGACCCCTTATGGCCACCCTTGCACCCCAATCCTTCACTTCTCTTCAAAAGCAAGCAATATTTGGATTCTCTATTTATTGCCCATTAATGATGACTCTCTCTCTTTCTCATCAATATTTAGATTTTATCCGATTAATTCGATTCAAACATTATGGAGCTTATTAAGGGGTTATCTCTTTCAAATATTTTTTCTTCATTTTTAGAGTTCAAACTTGAGAATTTTGATTAAATGAGTGAGTGT
Organism: Dillenia turbinata; assembly: GCA_037126225.1. Classification (NCBI taxonomy): domain Eukaryota; kingdom Viridiplantae; phylum Streptophyta; class Magnoliopsida; order Dilleniales; family Dilleniaceae; genus Dillenia; species Dillenia turbinata. The sequence continues at coordinate 3,195,919 of JBAMMX010000013.1, forward strand.
CCAACTATTCAACCCAAATTTTGATTTAAATATGGGACAAATGGTGGGTGTATATGCAGATGGACATTAGTCGACTAATGCCAAAGTGTTGAAGTAGATTCAACATTTTCCTACATTAACCCACATTAATGAGCAAATTATGAAAATTGATTTTATTGAAAAAGAAAAAGAAAAAAGAAAACAAGTTGGCATTGATGATGAGTAAATCTAAAATTGACGGGATGAGTGAAAGTAATAGAGTATTTAATACCTTTAAAGCTACGTTTAAGGAGGGGAGCACCATGAAAAGGCTCGAGCGTGCTTAGTTTTGCCATCATTTTCCCAGCTCCGACGTAAAGCCGAATATTTTTTTGTCTGAATTGGGAGTTGGGAGTCAATTCCGTAATTCTCGGACCCCATTGGTTTCACACTCCTTGCCTCGGGAGTTCCACAGACATATATATCATATCAATCATGGACTTTTCCTCTTGCAGTTTTCTAATAATAGATTTTAGTTTTCACCATAAATATCCTCTATAGGTAGGAGGCTTATTTACATTGAATTTGATTTATTGAAAAAATTACTTTGATACAATCGAACTTGAAATCAGATTGGAGAACAAAATCTGGACTAGGAGAGAATTTTAACGCTATTGCTATTTCACCACCAATGCTTAGTTGGTCCAATGACAAGATACTGGAAACTAGATTTCAAATCCAAATTTTATATATGTAAAAATAAATATTGAGAGAACTTTATCTCTCAATAATCTAACCCGATTTAAATCAATTTTAGTTAACTCAATATAATTATCAGATATCGGTATTCTATAACAACAATCAAAATTTTAGTCCCAACAATTAGGGTTGACTTTGAAGTGAACGTATATGTATGCAACTTTCTCCTAATATTTTTATAAAGACATTATTTTTACGTCTCGAATCCATGACCTTGAGGTCACCAACGGAATAACTCAACTGTTGCGCCAAGGTTCGCCCAAAAAAATTAAGAAAAAAAGATTTATTGTTGAAGTAATGAATACTGTAATCCAGAAATATCGGTCTTATACCATAATCAGTTTACGTCCTTTAAAGATCAAGCAAAAATAATGAAATTAAAACTCCCATCAAAGTTTTGTCCGCAATTGCCTTTTCAAACAAACCAGGTGTGGCCTGTAAATAGAGTCAAACTTTTAATAGACATCGGTATCCTATTAAAAAAAAAAAGGTTATTTTCATCACATTTTTCTATTGAATAGAATCAAATTTTGTAAAATTTTTAGTTCAAAAATTGAAAGTTATTCACATAAAGCATATCAAAAATCAAATTTTAGTATAAACGATACTAAATGAAAATGAAATACTTGTTTGTGTACTCATAATTATTATTAGAATTAGAGTAGAAAGACCATTTTCGGTGGAAAATTTTGAAAAAAAGTTAAGAAACAAAACAAAAGGGTGTTGTCCAAAGAAGGGGAGGAAGACCCCACATGCAGATATACCTTTTGTGTGGGAACACTAAATTAATCAAAACACAGTGGAACTTTCATCAATTAGAAATGGGCTCATCTCACAGCAAAGAAGTCTTCTTACCAATTTTCAATTTCAACTAAGTTCAAATTGATTAGGGCAGCTCAAAAAATTTCTTTTTTGGCCATAATTTGCAAACTATTACGTAGTGTTTAAGTTTATCAAAAAAAAAAAAAGAAAAAAAAAAAACCCTTCAAAAATCACACGACAAAAACTTGAAAAGAAAGAGATTCTGCAAAAAAGCATGAACTCTTTTCTCAGTTTAAAAAGCCCTCCCAAAGTCTCTTTCCCCTTGTCAGAAAATATATCCTCTCTCTCTCTCTCTCACACACACACACACTCACTCACCTACACACACACACAATGGACGCAGAAGAACAAGAAGCACTCTTCCACTCATACCCATGTGCAGTATACTACGTCCAAAGCCCATCCACTCTCTCCCACGCCAACAGTGCCGATTGTCGAAACATCAACTCCTCCGAAATACCTTTCCACTTGCCATTCCAATCAGACACTTTCATCAATACCACCACAAACCACACAAGTAGAGAAGAAGCCTCACACTTCACTCTCTCTCGCTACTCATCGTCTCGTGGATCAAACAACTCCTTCTTGCATGAAAAGAAAATTGTCTATGACCTTCAAAGCCATGGAGGAGAGGGGATAGAGAATGGTGAAAAGCTTAGGATCATCGGAGGGAATGATTGCCGAGCTGGAGAGGTTGGGGATTGTGAGGATGACGATGATGAGATTTATGGTGATGGGAAGGTGGATGGGTGGTGGAGGTATTTTACTTTTAGGAATTCTTCTTCATGTGCATGGATAAGTCTGCAAATAAGTTGGAGGTTTTTGGTGAGTGTGGGAGTTGCTTTGCTTGTTTTCTATGTTGCTACAAAGCCACCTCCTCCCAAGATCTCTATTCAGGTATGCAAATCTCCCTCTCTCCCTCTCTTTATCATTGGCTCTCATGGATTTGAACCTAAACCCTAAATTTTCTGCCCAGGAGATTCTGAATTAGGTATTTTATTAGCTAAATTAGATAATATCTTATCAGTTTCAATATAATTCAATCAGAAGTAATGGTTCATCGGACGACATTTCTAGTTCTCCTGCAATATTCTAAGATATTATTGTTTTTCAAATGATTTCTGAAATGTCGACCCCAACATTTGGGGACAAGAAAAGAACAATAACTTGTGAAAGTTATAACAGTAAATAGAAGGCTTGTTATGCTTAGGATTCTAGCATTTATGATCCTTTTCACATCATTAGTACCACTATGTTTGTCACGTGACTAGTGTAGTATTATGTTTATCATGTGAAGGGTAATAGAACCATAAAGCCACGTCCACGTGATAATAATTTTAGACTTAGTGCGTGTAGTAAAGGAAGGATGAGCGTATATGTATACAGTCTTCACTTTATATTTTGTAAAGAAATCGTTTCCATTTCTTAAACCTATGATCTCGAAATCATCAAAAAAATAATTTTATTGTTGTGTAAAAACTCACACCTGACAAGATACCTATTTATTGTAATGTTTTTTCCTTATCATGAATGGTTTCGATATCAAAACGTTGAGGAGTAATATAAAAGGTCATACACAAAAAAGTCTCTATTAAAATTTGACAACTCAAACATGAATTTTTGTCTCTCAATCAAAAATTCTGATTAGAAATTCCTTATTTCCTTTATATCCACGACACTCAAGTCGCGGTGTTTGAAAATTTTCAACTTTCTACATGACATTTTTTGACTTAAATGAGAAATTTTTTATAGTGAATGTAATTTAAATTATTATAATATTAATAATTTTTTTAAAAAATTTATTACATCTTTTCAGTTGAATTGATCTCATCTTTTCAAACGGTTCCCTCACACACACACACGCAACCCCCCCCCCCCCCAAACACACACGTATATATGGAAAGGGCTTGGTTCCATGTGCTTTAGTTTTATGGGCTGGGCTCATGTTTCTTGTTGTTGGAATGTTACTGGGTGTCCAACGCATGATGCCCGGCGGAAGCAAACGTGGGCCTATTTTGAGCCCGACCGAGCCTGAGACCAACGAGCCTGACCTAGAGTTCACAGAATAGAATAATAATGAAACAGAGTTCTTCAAATGGGCCTCCCTTTTCCATTTTACGATTTGGGATCCATTGGGCCAAGGTTTTTTTTTTTTTTTTTTTCACGGATCAATATTTGGATTTTGCCTGACTAATTCAATTCGAATATTGAGAGACCCATTAGTCAAGTATTGCTTATATGAAATTTTGGCATTGATTTTTTTTAACCACTATCGTTATCCAAAATCATATTCCGACTAATACAGACGTCTGTGACACCCTATTTAGGGGGCAACTCTCCCAACGTAATATTTTTTATTTTCAAGTTTTGAATCCAAAACTTAGTTAAAAGACCTATCATTCTATTCTACTAGACTGACTGTTCATTCATCGATAAATTTGAAATATTTACAATTTCAAATATTGGTGTAGATGGCTGGAATTCGGGAATTTGAACTAGGAGAGGGAGTGGATGAGCATGGCGTGACAACTAAGTTCCTAAAATGCAATTGTTCCATGCTATTGTCCATTGATAACAAGTCCAAGTTCTTTGGTCTCCACATTCATCCTCCAACCATGTCCATCTCATTTGCTCGATTTCCTTTTGCCCTAACCCACGTAAGTCATCTATTTTCTTTCTATTGCATCATATTGTACTTTCAATTATGTCATTCCATGCATAAAGGAGAAGAGGGGAAGGGGCGGCCAATACCCGTTGAAATTAATAATAATAATAATAATAATAATAATAATAATAATAATAATAATAACAATAATAATAATAATGTTACCCCTCTAAAAATTATTATTCCCATCCTTTGAAATTATAATTTAAAATCCATGTTATACCCCATTCTCTTTATAAATTTCTAACTTCCTTCTACATATGATGGTTGAAGTTGACATGAAATTTTAAATATTTTTAGATTTATATACTATATGGTGAAAATTGAGTTAATTGGTATGAGATTTAATATCTCATCGACTAACTTGGTGCATATGTGGGATAATCTACACGTAGTTTGATAGAAACAATTTTGAGACCAAAGGTACATGTTTGGGTTTTGAAATGATTCTGATATTATATTAGAAGAAAATTTTGTTGTTATTTTAAAAGTTAATTATTAAAATAAAAAATTTTTAAATTTATATATGACGTTCTAAAAATTTAATTAGTTGATGTAGAATATAACGAATCTAATTATGGATAATACACATTAAATGAATTAGTAAAATGTAATAATTAATTTGACTGACAAAGGCCTTTAAAGTACCATGAAGTAGGAATTAATTTTTGTATACACTATAATTCAAGAATTGAAAATATATAAAAAATGGTCAATAATATTGGATAAATCAATTCCCCCTTTTAGGAAGGGGGGGGGGGAAGGAGGCATATAGGAGTTGTAAGTTAGCATGCACACAACCAACCCTTGTTATATAGACTAGATGTCAAACCTAAGGTACATATATGTGCCTTACATCCCAACGGAACAGTTTAGCGGTAACAGCCCCCTCCCTCAATTTTGTGATCTGATATTCGATTCTTGTTATAACAAAAAATATATATATATATATATATATATATATATGTATATGTGCCTTACACATGTCCTAGGCCATGAGTTTTGGACCTTTCTGTAAAAGAAAACAACAAAAACAATAGTAACAATCAAATCTTTATCGATCCCACTAAGTGGGGTTAGCTATATATATCATTCTATATCATTATACGTTATTTCATATTGCATGCTTTTGCAAACAACTTTTAGTAAAAGAAAGAAAAGAAAAAAAACTCTATAATGAAAAAATATTTATAAACAATTAAGATATTTTTTTAAAATTTTTTAACACAAATATCCTCACTAAAACCTTAAAATTTATGGCTCATGATTAAAAAAAATGATAAATATGGTATAAATATTACTTGAATTCAAAAATATACATATATTATTTCTAGAAGAAACATTTGTAGTAGTAGCCCTTGCACTTTTGAACTTAATAGAATTGCCCATTATTTTGGATGCTCCATTGCTCAGACCACTTGAAGCAATATAATCATTTTTCTCTCACCCACTTGTTACATTTTTTTAGAACCCTAGGCTAGTGATGACCACATGAGGCAATAACAAACAAAATTACTGTTTTCAAGGCCAACAAATTTGTCTTCCCAAGCATTGGTTTTGTATATGGTTCCCTGTATTTTCTAATTCCTCTTTTTCCTTTTCCTCCCCTAATGGTGATGAATACTGTTAAATTTATCAAAAGGGTTAGAAATAAAAATTAACTTTGGTGTCATATAAATTTTATTAGATACGAAAAATTTATGACGTACAATTTTGTGATAAATGACATCCCAGTAAATGTACCACCGATATTCTGAAGGGACATGATTTTTTTTTTACAAGTTAATTATTAAAATGAATGATTTTATATCATATGCTACCCCTAAATATTAAGTTAGTTAATGTAGAATTTTACAATTGAAATCATTTTTTTCCTTTTTATTTTTCTTGATATGACTTTCAGAGCCAATGTTATATTACATAAATATCAAATATGTGTGTGTGTGTGTGTGCGCGCGCGCATGTACGTATGTATGTACTCACAAAATTATAGTATACATTCTACCACTAGGATGATTCTCTAAATGGACACACCAAATGCTTCACAAACTAAAGATTTTGGTTTCAAATGTGACTAAAGAAATGATTTAAAAAAAGATATGCCCAAAACTTCTTAGGGTTGTAAAAACATTATAACTATGATATCGAACTTATATTTCATAATGGCTGAAAACTCTAGTAGCAATACTAAGCGTAGATAGCAAAGTTGGTTGGCAAATGAAAACGATAGCAAAGAAAATTTGTTTACACTATATCACTAAAAGAATTATGAAGCTTTTGCAGGGACCTGAATTATATGCCGGAAGCGACGAAACTACATCATTCCGGTTATTTGTAGGGACAAAGAACAAGGCAATGTATGGTGCAGGAAGAAGCATGGAGGACATGTTAGAGTCAGGTCAAGGATTGCCTCTCCTCATTCGCATGAGCTTGAGCTCGCACTTTCGAGTTGTTAGGAGCCTCATTCAGCCTAAATTCCATCACCAAGCTCAGTGTTCACTACTGCTCTCCAAGTCTTATGATAAGAAACATCGAACCCAAGTGTATAATAGCACCTGCACTGCATCTTAACTTCATAATCCTTTCACAGTATAGACTGTACTTGGGTGATACTGTTAATGTCGTTTGCCTTTTGAAGTGGTTAATATATCAATTTTAAATTTTGATAAGAAGATGGAAAAGAAACAGATGGCAATATGATAAGGAGGTTTCCTTTCTCCATTTTTTTTTTTTGGGTAAATGATGATATTAAAAAAAATTATACCATATATATATATATATATATATATATATATATATTTGCACTAAACCAACCATTATCCAACTTGAATTATGGTCGGACCCTCTATAGGAGGAGATCTCTTAACATAGTTCTTTTCATTCTCAAAATTCGAATCCAAGTCTTAATCGAAAGATCTAACATTTTTCTCACTACTCCAACTATCGTTTGGTAGGGCAATATAAATATGGTGGGTGCAAGAAAAGCTAAGAGCATTGCTTTTGGCCCCTCCTGCCTCTCTCTCACCACTTCATGCATGCATGCAAATACTCTTATCACATTAGTTTTTGTCAAAATCTCTATGATTTATATGGTTATTGGTCGTATCATGGCTCCACGGTGGAGAACCTTAAAGGCATTGAGTGGAGGAGTAAAGTCACTAATAACCCACAAACTTTCTCTCTCTCTCTCTCTCTCTATATATATAGAGTAAAAATAAGTCAAATAAAACTTTATTTGTGCACTTAAAATCCCTTCGATCTACTATTGTGAGTAACAAATTTTGAATATTTTGATTTTATTCAAAGAAAAATAAATTTCCTAGTACATTGTTTTAAATTTGGATGTCAGACGTGTGTGTCTATTCATGAAACTAAATATCTTACAAAAATTGCTATAAAATGAGAATGAACATAAGATGAAGAATATTTCTATATTTGATTTCCAATGTATGACTCAAGAAAACACCAAGTTTACCCATGAAATGTCAAATGCAAGGAAACGTGAAGCACTGCGCTGCAAGTAATCATCCTTTCATGACTACTTTAAAAGAATGATCTTACTTAAGGACGCCTTCATTATCAAAGCTTAGGTGATCTAGTTGTTAGACACCAGTACCCCTTAATAAAGTATTAGGTTTGAGTGTTGCGTATAATAAAAATAGATATCAAAAAAGTTTTATACCTCAACGGTTCAATTCGACTCGAATCGGATTTAATTGATGGTTTAAAAAATAGGGGGGCCCTTCATTGTCCATGGATTGTTTTTTGTTGCCAACAAAAGAATTCCTCTCTCAGCTCAAATTAATTTCCATTATTATATTTAAAATGCACAAAAATGCAAAATAAATGAAAGATATTACACTATAATCAACACCCCCACCCCATTTGGCTTAATTTGTCATTTAAGAAAAATATAAATAATATAAACTTATTTTAATATGGGCAATTTGATCGATTAAAAAGGATTCATGTCGGGTCCATTTAATTCTAGTGGAATTCATGATAAATCTCATGAGAAACAAGAGAATTGGCATTTTGGTATTTTAACCGAGGCCTATTTAGTTGAGTGATTGAGTATTAGTTTTTTTTAAAAAAAAAATTTGATTTCAAATCTTATGTATAAAAAAAATAAACACCTAAAGATTTTGCTCTTAAGAGATTAACTACTTACCTGATACCAGTAGTTTATAAAAAAAAAAAAAGCATATTTGTATTTTTTGGAAAAAAAAAATTTCTTATAATGATTAATATTTGAATATATTAGTTAAATAAAAAGTCAAAAAAATCCTCAATTGGTCCCTCTAAAAATTATTAAGATAAATATATTCTTTCCCATCTCCGTTATTTTTAAATGTACTCATGTCAATATTTTATTTTATTTTACTTATAATTTTTCTCAATTGGTTCAAAAGATTTTCACATAAATACATTAATTACAGAATTTTAATGATATTTGTAAAACTTTAATATTATTTTGAAAATTTTTAATCGTATTTATTGAAGTGCTTCCAAAACTTATAACTTATAATTTTCTTTTTTTAATTTCACAGGTAACTCTACACCCTTCTCCCTTTCCAATCGACCACATTATTATATATATATATAATTTGTTTATAAATTTTTAATCAAATCATCGAATGTTTAACAATTGATTGTCCAAATATGTTAACATTGACTAGAATTAGGATTTTGATTATTTGATCAATAATTTGTTATTATTATTATTATTATTATTATTATTATTATTATTATTATTATTATTATTATTATTATTATTAGATAATCCCCGAATATTTATTATTACTCGATCGCAACATACCATGCAATGTTTTTGACATTGTTTCTTCTCACATTAAATCTTGAAAAAGTATGTATTTATACTTGACAAGATGGGTCTTTGATGGGCAAAGCGTGCTTATAAATAAGAGGGGAAATGAGGATTAGGAGTGGTGTGTTGGGTGGAGTTGGCAAAGAAGTTGGTAGCAAGAAAGAGCTTTGGCACTCTCTCTCACTCAAAAGGAAAAGATTAGGTGCGCTTTGACTTTTCAATTTGATAGGCTTATTTCTCTTTCCAATTGCAGGTTTTTGTCTCTTAAATCCAACCCATCTAAAAGTTCAGCTTCATGAAATTGTTTTGTTAGATTTAATTCACACATTTTACTCGTACGGTAAGATTATTCTCTTTCTTATCAGTATTCAGAATTATATACCAATTAATTCGATTTGAGAGTTGTTAGATCCGATTTAGAAGAACTAACGTATTCTTTTTATTTTTAAATTTTGAATTCGAAAATTGAATAAGAAAATTAGAATCTTTACTTACTATGCCACTATCCGTTAGAATCTCTCTACCCGGCAAGAAATGTCATGAACTACATCCATTCTTCTCCAAACCAAGGCAAAACTTGTACATATCCAACATGAATGCCAACCTCTTCAATCTTTCTGTGTACAAATGTTCAAGACCGGAGACCATTGCCCCCTCCCAATTGTTAGGAGAAAGAAAAGAAAAATAAATCATGCTAACTAATACAATTCATTCCATTTAGACTAGAAATTTAGAATCAAGCAATCACCTCGGTCTAATAAAAAATTGTTATATTTATTTTGAATATGTTATATTTATTTTAATTTTTGGATAATTTTGTGTGAAACTGATATATTCTCTACGTTGTAAAATAAATTATATGACGAGATTTAAAAATTCATGAACATGGGTTTTAAAAATATCAAATTTACCTTTTGGGTGTGCATTATTGTCAAGCATACCAAGCAAATCGTACAAGTACCAAAAATCAAATATTATTCATCAAATTGTCAATTCCAAAATAGTCGATCTCAAAATTTGAGATTAAGTCTCAGTTTGTTGTTATTGTATAAGAAAATGAACAAGCGGAAGTTAGATGTGCATGGAATTAAAGAGAAAAAAAAATAGCAACTAGATTAGAAGAGATTGAACTAAAAAGACATTTTTAATTAAGTAACACAGAAGATAGGGATGTTCAATCATACAACTAAGGAGATAATCATAGTTTGTAGTCATCTTCATTCTTTTGTTTCTTATAACAAATATCAGTGTTGTTGTCTTTGCTGCTGATCTTAAAAATTCATTCTTTTGGTTTTTATTTATTTATTTATTTATTTGGTGCTATATGTTCTCAATTTGATTTTAGTGGAAAATCCAAAACAGAATAGCCTTTCAAAGTGAGATCCATTGCCGGCGAACAATAGCTTCGGACAAAAATGCAAGTTCATAATTTTCTTATCATAAACTTAGATCATAATCTGTATTGAAGGAGAAACATTTTGATTTTCGCTTTTTCATAATTTTTTTATTTCTCGGGATTAACATAAATAATATGTCATGAGTTTTTTCAACATTATATGGAAATTGTATTCGAAAAAAATCAATAATCATAGAAGGGAAATATCATTACTTCTTATTTCACTTTCTATTATTTAACATGACGTTGAAAACAAAGAAAATGTCTGAATTATTTTAATACTTTTATTCATAAAACATATAAAATTATACAAATTATAGGAATATTAAATTAACGAGTCATATTATAAAATTTTGAAAAAAGTGATTGACAAAAAATATGGAGAGTGAAGCATTTTTCATAATATCGAAATCTCAAATGGCTCTGGTCAATGTCCCAAGTGTGTCCCAAGTGTGTCGAACATTCTTCATAATGAAATCTAAGGCATGTGTTGACATTGTTAATTGTTAATTTTCTGGTGTCGACATGGTGCCTTTTCGTGTTCAGCTTTTTTTTTTTTTATTACCATTAGCCTACTTCGGACCCGTTAGAGAGAGATCTCTCAAATATGTTTTTTTCATTCTCATAAAAATTCAAATTCAAATACATGATTAAGAGGTGAGACGTCATTTTCACCTCACTAACACCACTTTGGTTGGTGTTTAACCTTTTCAAGTGTCGACATCATAAAAATGCAATGCTTTCTACCAAAATAAATAAATAAATAAATAAAAATGCAAAGCTTGTGTCGGACATTAGTGGTGTGTTGAATGTTCCAAGCTACGTGACTTTTAACTCCTTAGCTTCTTATTATATTTTTTAACACCAACATATACATAAATAAATAAGTACCGATTATGAGGAAAATCGGCTGGTCTGACAGCTAAGACCACTGCCTTTGACTATTTCTGAGGGGCTTTTACAAATTGAAAAATGAATTTAATATTACGTATTAATTAAATTAAATATTTATTAACTTAATTGATTAGATAAATAGACTAGATATATATTAAAAATATTAAATTAAATGATTATTAAATTAATTATTTTAAATAATAGAATTAATAGATCAATCTAAATTTTTTTTTTAAAAAAAATTATTACTAAACCGTGGAAAATGTGGCTCAGAACAATAAAGAATAGTGTAATCATGGAACTATGACAAGAGAAAGTACCAGCATTGTGTGAGACAATGGCATGCCACTACAATTATGAATTTTATGTTGGAAAATAAATGAAATAATTAAAAATTATATATTAATTATATTAAATATTTACTACAAATATACTAAATATAAATCAAAGAAAAATTAAATTAAATTATTACTAAATCGATTGAATAAATAAATAGACAAATATAGATTGAGTAAAAATTAAAACATAACACATGCTAAGATATAAAATAAAAAAAAGTAAATATAAAACCCTAAGAATGTTGAAAAAATAAATAATACTATAAGCATGGAACTACAAATAAAAAATGAATTTTATGTAATAAAATAAATGAACGAATTAATTAAATTAAATAATTACTAAATGGAAAAAATTTATATTAAAAATTAAATTAAATTATTACTATATTAATTAATTTAAATAACTAAATTAATAGATAAATCCAAAATTTAAAATGTAATATGATATAAAAAAAAAATATTACTAAACCCTCTCCTAACCTCTCATAAAAAGTCAGAATTCTTAGATAAATTTTTAGGTATGAAAAATGTGTGTTGGAAAAATAAATAATAGTTGAACAATGAAATGAAATGGGAAAGTAGCAATACTTTACTTTGTGACACAAAGCTTAGAAGTACAAATAGAAAAATTTTAATTTCTTTTCAACAATATATCATTATAGACTACACAACAATTATGGTAGATTAGACAACACCTTTTCTAATCATAAGGTACCAGAGCAGGAAGTTGCGAAACTTACAATGGATGGGATAATCGAAAAGATCAAGAACGAGGGATGTCCTCTCATGAGTGAAGTTTGTGTAGCTTTTTTTTGGGGTATCTAAATGCAATACTTATTACATTTAATATAATTGTTTGAAATCGCTTTTGTTGCTTTTTTATTTATTTCTGTACTCTAATTTCCAGTTTCAACAATTATCTCACAATAATCTTTTGCAACAATATACCCAAAAATCATCTTTACCGTTTTCAATATAATACACTGAAAGGTTCTCAACATGCACCAAAATTCAGGTCTAGAGTGTTGGTTGCTGGAGCAACTTCTATATCTTTAAACACGTTTTCTAATCGTAAGGCTGCAGAGCAGGATATTGCAAAATTTGCAATGGATGTGATAATCGAACTTGAACTTGCAATGGATGGAATAAGGGAAAAAATCAGGAGGAGGTTTGTGGAGGGTTTTTTTTTTTTTTTTTTTTTTTAAATGCAATACTTATTACATTGAAATCACTTTTGTTGCTTTTTTATTTATTTCTGTACTCTAATTTAGGGTTTTTAATCATTTAGTTGGTGGGATTTATATGTTTGCATGTTTGGATATTTGAATATTGTTGACATTATTCGGCCTATAAATAAAGTAAATAGTAAATATGATACGTAATTGTTGTGTTATCTTCTTCTTTTGTCAAGCTAGTGTTATTCTTATTTTGTGACTGTTGATTGACCAATTTTTTGTATATGAATTGCAAAATTATTTGGTTTATTTTTTGTTGCTATTTTAATGTGCAGGTTATTATTTTTCATAGGTTGTTATCATTTATCATGATCTTTCCTTAATAAATATTTATTTTATTATTAAAAGTTTTATTTATTTATAAAAAATAATTTTGTTAGTATTATTATTTTTTGGGTGAGGGTGCTCATAAGGATATCTCTTAATCATACCACAGCAGGCCCCTAATACTGCTAATTCCCAAATTTTTCATTATTTCTTTGATTGATCAATATCAAAACCCAACTTTAAAACATCTACACTCTCATTCTTTGCAGAGGTTATGCAGCTGCAAAACAAATTTGAGCAGGACAGAAAGCGGATTCAGCGATTAAGAGCTGCAAGGAAGTTCTGACCTTACCAAGCACTGCAAGCTAGCGAAACACATGGAGGTTGAGACGTGTCAGTCGATACCAAGGATTGGGTATGTATTCACTTGGAAAGCCCTCCAGCTTGACTTGTTTCAAATTCTTCTAACTTTTCAATGATTAGAGGAAACTCTCAGCCGTAAAGCATGGATGTCAATCGATGGCATACACTTTTGAGGGGTTGATTTACGAGATGTATTTATCTTGCGAGATAGCCATAGAGAGATTTTCAGATATGTGATTGAGTAGAAAACTTAACTGTTGTTGATATGATTTATAGAATCAATGGCTGCAAATTCTTTTTTCCATGGCTTGAACTAGTGGCATGGTCTGGTCTCTCTACACTACAGATGTGGTTGATGTTTCAGGTTTGCTACTTTAAACGTTGCCCTTGTTGAGCAAGGAAAATAGTCATAAAAATGAGCATTGCTTAATTTCATAGCTAAAAAAGTATTCTATTTTTATCACATTTATAGAAAGGATTTTAAATCCAAAACAATGTTGTAAGAATGATGGAAATGGAAAAGCTTACTAGTTTCTGTGGAAGGTCATGCAGTGATATGGGTGTGTCACGTGATTGCTTGTGGGCTATAAAGGCCCACATGTTGTTGATGGGCCAAGAGAAGGATGTGGGCTTGAGTAAAAATGGGGAGCAATTGATTGTAAATATGATGAGAGAGGACAATGGGAGTTCATCATGTCTTGACAGAAAAGCAAAAGGCTACTCTTTCATATTCTAATTACTCCAATATTATCAACTATTACCTTCAATCATGACCTCTTATGGCCACCCTTGCATCCCAATCCTTCTCCCCTCTTCATAAGGAAGCAATATTTGGATTTTCTATTTATTGCCCATTAATGATGCCTCTGCCACAATCTCTTATTTTATTTTTTTTGGTATTGGATCAATTAGTATTTGGATTTCGTTCGACTAATCCGATTAAAAAATTTGATTCTCCAAAATCTTTTTTTTCATTCTCAGAATTCAAATTCAAAATTTCTGATGAAGGGTGAATTCCTTACCACTCAACCTAAATTTTGATTTGAATATCGGACAAGTGGTGGGTGTATATGCAAATGGACATTAGTCGACTAATGCCGAAGTGTTGAAGTAGATCCAACATTTTCCTACATTTTCCCACATTAATGAGCAAATTGTGAAAAATGATTTTATTAAAAAAGAAAAACAAAAAAAGAAAAAACTAGGTGGCATTGATGATGGGTATATCTAAAATTTGATGGGATGAGTGAAAGTAATATAGTGTATAATACCTTTTTAAGCTTCATTTAGGGAGAGGAGCACCATGAAAAGGCTAAGAGCGTGCTTGGTCTTGCCATCATTTTCCCAGCTACGGCTTAAAGCCGAATATTTGTTTGTCTGAATTGGGACTTGGGAGTCAATTCCGTAATTCTCGGACCCCATTGGTTTCACACTGCTTCCCTCGGAGTTCCACAAACGACCCTACAATGTAAAATAAAAATGAAATATGCTGATACTATCTATCTAACTGTTAATGGATTTAATTATTTTTCTTATAGATTTGAATCCATAATTTTGTTTTATTTAATGGGTATATGAAAAAAATTATTTTATTATATAATTTTAGATTTACAGATTTCTTATTAAAGAAAAAAATATAAAATAGAATATATACAAGAATACATATCATATAAGTGAGTGTGTGATATGAAATAAAATATAATGATACAAAAACATCTATATAACCGATCATATTTAGTGGAATAAAGATTTTATTGTTATTGTGGTTATATATACACAAAAACATAACCTTGATGCATCCAATAGCTTTCTCAAACATAAATAAATAAATAAATAAAAGATCTAAATTTTAATAGTAACTTTAGTATATTAAGTAGTTATATAAAAAAGAATTACTCTATTATATAGCACCAAATCGACGAGTATAAAGTGTAGATCAAAATCTTCCTAATTTAATTGCCAAAATCCAAATATCGCATTTTTACTAGAAATTAGTTATAATAGTTCTTATAATAACAGTTCAAGCGATAGAGTCTCCCCATTTCTATTTTTCTTTTTTCTGTTCGATTCCGTTTGTTTATATTAAAAAAAAAAAACATTCATTGCCAATGTGTTAATCTTGTGAATACCTATAGTAACCAAGACATATATGTCATAGCAATCATGCAGTTTTCTTCTTTCAATTTTCTAATAATAGATTTTAGGTTTCACCATGAATCTCCTCTATGGGCAGGAGGCTTACTTACATTGAATTTGATTTATTGAAAAATTAAGAACCCTCCATCCATTCGACTAGGAGAGAATTTTATATTCGATTGGTACGTTATTGCTATTTCATCACCAATATCTAGTTAGTCCGATAACAAAATACTGAAAACTAAATTTTAGATTCAAGTCTTGTGTGTATAAAATAGGCGTGGGGAGAATTTTGCACCTTAAGAATTCAATTCGACTCAAATCAGGTTTATTTAATCCAATGTGATTATCAGATACTGATATTATATTTTTTTAAAAAAAGAAAAAGAAAAAACTATTTTCATCACATTTCTCTATTGACTAGAGTGAAATTTTGTAAATTTTTTAGTTCAAGAATTGAAAGTTATTCACATAAAACAATTTAAGAATATCAAAAATCAAAATTTACTATAAACGATACTAAATGAAAATGAAATACTTGTTTGTGTGCTAATAATTTTTTTTAGAATTAGAGTAGAAAGACCATTTTCGGTGGAAAATTTAGAAAAAAATTAAGAAACAAAACAAAAGGGCATTGTCCAAAGTAGGGGAGGAAGACCCCACATTCAGATCTACATTTTGTGTGGCAGTACTAAATTAATCAAAACAGAGTCGAACTTTCATCGATTAGAAACGAGTAAAAGAAATGGGCTCAGTTCCCAAGGGGATACCCTAGAGGTTACAATCTCTTCCCCTATTCTCGTGATTGATCACAACCCTCTCTTTCAATCCCGTGATTCAGTATTTAACTCTCGTGTAACTGAAAAAGAAAAATGAAAATGGGCTCAATAGCTCATAATAAACAAGTCTTCTTGCCAGTTTTCAATTTCATCAAAGTTCAAATTGATTAGGCCAGCTCAAAATTTTCCCTTTTTTGGCCATAATTTGCAAACTATTACATAGTGTTTAAGTTTATGCCACCAAAAAAAAAAAAAAAAAAAAAAAAAATCCTTCAAAAATCACACAACAAAAACTTGAGAAGAAAGTGATTCTACCAAATATCATGAACTCTTTTCTCAGTTTAGAAAGCAAAGTCTCTTTTCCCCCGTCAGAAAATATATCCTCTCTCTCTCTCTCTCTCTCTCTCACACACACACACACACACACCCCTACACACGCACACACAATGGATGCAGAAGAACAAGAGCACTCTTCCACTCATACCCATGCCCAGTCTACTACGTCCAAAGCCCATCGACTCTCTCCAATGCCAACACTGCAGATTGTCGCAAAATCAACTCCTCCGAAATACCCTTCCACTTTCCTTTCCAATCAGACACTTTCATCCACACCAACACAAACTACACAAGTAGAGAAGAGGCCTCACACGTCACTCTCTCTCGCTACTCATCGTCTCGTGGATCAAGCAACTCCTTCTTGCATGAAAAGAAGATTGTCTATGACCTTCAAAGCCATGGAGAGGGGATAGAGAGTGGCGAAAAGCTTAGGATCATCGGAAGGAAAGATCGCCATGTTGGAGAGGTTGGTGACTGTGAGGATGACGATGATGAGATTTATGGTAATGGGAAGGTGGGTGGGTGGGGGAGGTATTTTACTTTTAGGAATTCTTCTTCATGTGCATGGATAAGTCTGCAAATAAGTTGGAGGTTTTTGGTGAGTGTGGGAGTTGCTTTGCTTGTTTTCTATGTTGCTACAACGCCACCTCCTCCGGAGATCTCTATTCAGGTATGCAAATCTCTCTCTCCCTCTCTTACCATTGGCTCTCATGGTCATGGATTTGATCCTAAACCCTAAATTTTCTGACCAGGAGATTCTGAATTAGGTATTTTATGAGCTAAATTAGTTAATATCTTATTAGTTTCAATATAATTCAATCAGAAGTAATGGTTCATCGGACGACATTTCAAGTTTTCCTGCAATATGCTAAGATATTATTGTTTTTCAAATGATTTCTCAAATGTCGACCCCAACATTTGGGGACAAGAAAAGAACAATAACTTGTGAAAGTTATGATAGTAAATTGAAGGCTTGTTATGCTGAGGATTCTAGCATTTATGATCCTTTTCACATCATTATTACCACTATGTTTGTCATGTGAGTAGTGTAGTATTATGCTTATCATGTGAAGGGTGATAGAACCACAAAGCCACGCACACATGACACGAAACTTATTGAAAAGGATTCACCTGATATATAAAGTACTCACCATCTTACTGCATGAGTAGGGAAGGATGGACGTATATATAAGCAGCTCCCCTTGCATTTTACAAAGAAATTATTTTCATTTCTCGAATCCGTGATCTCAAGACTATAAAAAGAATAACTCTACCATTACGCTAATACTTACACTCGACGTTAGTACTTACACTCGACAAAATACCTATTTATTGTAAAGTTTTTCTTATCATGATGGTTTCGATATTAAAACATTGAGGAGTAAAATAAAAGGTCATACATAAAAAATCTCTATTAAAATTTGACAACTCAAATATGAAGTTTTGTCTCTCGATCAAGAATTCTGATTAGAAATTCCTTATTTCCTTTATATCCACGACACTCAGGTGGCGGTGTTTGAAAATTTTCAACTTTCTACGTATGACATTTTTTGACTTAAATGAGAAATTTTTTTTATAGTGAATGTAAAGTTTTACGAATAATGGTAAAAAATTTCTATAAAAATAATTTAAATTATTATAATACTAATAATTTTTATTAAAAATTTATTGCATCATTTCAGTTGAATTGATATCATCTTTTCAAACGGTTCTCTCTCTCTCTCACACACACAACCCTCCCCCCCCCCCCCACACTCACGCACGTATATAAGGTAAAGGCTTGTTCCTTGTGCTTTGTTTTATGGGCTGGGCTCATGCTTCTTGTTGTTGGAATGTTACTGGGTGTCCAACGCATGATGCCCGGCAGAAGCAAACGTGGACCTATTTTGAGCCTGAGCGAGCGTGAGACCAACGAGCCTGACCTAGAGTTCAAAGAATAGAATAATAATGAAACAGAGTTCTTCAAATGGGCCTCCCTTTTCCATTTTATGATTTGGGGTCCATTGGGCCAATTTTTTTTTTCACGGATTGATAACTGGATTTTTCCTGACTAATTCAGTCCGAGCATTATGGGACCCATTGGGTTAAGTATTGCTCATATGAAATTTTTGCATTGATTTTTTTTTTTACCACTACCGTTATTCAGAATCATACTCCGACTAATACAGGCGTTTGTGACACCTTATTTAGGGAGGCGGCTCTCCTAACGTAATTTTTTTTATTATTTTTAAGTTTTGAATCCGATATTTGATTAAAAGATGTAGCATCCTATTCCACTAGACTGACTGTTCGTCAATAAAGATTGTCTATATTTACAATTTCAAATATTGTGTAGATGGCTGGAATTCGGGAATTTGAACTAGGAGAGGGAGTGGATAAGCATGGCGTGACAACTAAGATCATAAAATGCCATTGTTCCATGCTATTGTCCATTGATAACAAGTCCAAGTTCTTTGGTCTCCACATTCATCCTCCAACCATGGCCATCTCATTTGCTCGATTTCCTTTTGCCCTAACCCACGTAAGTCATCTATTTTCTTTCTATTGCATCATATTGTACCTTCAAATATATCATTCCATGCACAAAGAAGAAGAGGGGGAGGGGCGGCTGATACCCCTCGAAATAATAATAATAATAATAATAATAATAATAATAATAATAATAATAATAATACCCCTCTAAAAATTATTATTCCCGTCATTTAAAATTATAATTTTAAATCCAAGTTATATTCCATTCTCTTTATAAATTTCTAACTTCATTCTGCATTTGACATGAAATTTTAAATATTTTTGGATTTATATACTATACGGTGAAAATTGATTTAATCAGTATGAGATTTAATATCTTATCGACTAACTTCATGCATATGTAGGATAATCTACATGTAGCTTGATAGAATAATTTTGAAACTGAAGGAACATATCTGAGAATTGAAATGGTTCTGATATCATATTGGAAGATAATTTTATTATTATTTTAAAAGTTAATTATTAAAATAAAAAAATTTTAAATTAATATATCACATCCAAGAAATTTAATTAGTTGATTTTTATTTTAATTAGTTGATTTAGAATATAAGGAAGCTAATTATAAATGTACACATTAAATAAATTAGTAAAACATAATAATTAATATAATTGACAAGAGCCTTTAAATTTCTATGAAGTAGGAATTCATTTTTGTATACACTATAATTCAAGAATTATAAAAAAGGTAAATAATATTGGACAAATCAATTCCCTCCTTTCAAACAAATGGAGAAAAAAGATGCATACAGGGTTATAAGTTAGCAAGCACACCACCAAGACTGGATATATAGACTAGGTGACTTATTTTGGGTACATAGATGTGTCTTACACATGTCCACACATGTCCTAGGCCATGAGTTTTCGACAGAAAACAACAACAAGAGAATGTTTATTTCAGTAAGTGGAGTCGATAGTATGTATCATTATATATCATTTTTTTTATTACACAGAAATTTAAATCTGAGATTTCTAAATCGGACAAGGAGTGTTATAACCATTAGATTGTCCTCTTAGAAATAATATTTATAAATAATTAAGATATTTTTTAAAATTTTGTAAAACAAATATCCTCACAAAACCTTAAAATTTATGGCTCATGATTAAATAAATGATAAATATAGTATAATTATTACTTGAATTAAAAAAAAAATGTTATTTCTAGATGAAACATTTGTAGTAATAGCCCTTGCTCTTTTGAACTTAATAGAGTTGCCCATTATTTTGGGTGCTCTATTGCTCAGACCACTTGAAGCAATATAATCATTTTTCTCTCACCCACTTGTTACATTTTTGTAGGACCCTAGGCTATGGTTTTTTGCCCATTTTCGGGATCATAGTGTGCCTCCATAAACAGAGAGGACAGCTTTTGTACTACTTGTTGATGCCATGCTAGGCCAGTGATGACCACATGAGCCAATAACAAACAAAATTACTGTTTTCAAGGCCAACAAATTTGTCTTCCCAATTATTGGTTTTGTATATTGTTCCCTATATTTTCTAATTCTTTTTTTTTTTCCCATAATGGTGATGAAAACTATTAAATTTATCGAAAGGGTTAGAAATAAAAATTAATTATTAGATATCAAAAATCTATGACGTTCAATTGTGTGATAAATGACATCCCAGTAAATATACTATCGATATTATGAAGGAACGTGATTTTTATTTTAAAAGTTAATTATTAAAATGAATGATTTTATATCATAAGCTACTCCTAAATATTAAGTTCGTTAATGTAGAATTTCACAATTGAAATCATTTTTTTTCCTTCTTATTTTTCTTGATATGACTTTCAGAGCCAATGTTGTATTACACAAATATCAAATATGTGTGTGTGTGTGTGTGCGCCGCGCATGCGCGTGTGTGTATATATGTACTCACAAAATTATAGTATACATTCCTACTACTAGGATGATTCTCTAAATGGACACACCAAATGCTTCACAAACTAAAGATTTTGGTTTCAAATGTGACAAAAGAAATGATTTAAAAAAAGATATGCCCAAAACTTCTTAGGGTTGTAAAAACATTATAACTATGATATCGAACTTATATTTCATAATGGGTGAAAACTCTAGTAGCAATACTAAGCAGATATAGCAAAGTTGGTTGGCAAATGAAAAACGATAGAAAAGAAAATTTGTTTACACTATATCACTAAAAGAATTATGAAGCCTTTGCAGGGACCTGAATTATATGCCGGAAGCGACGAAACTACATCATTCCAGTTATTTGTAGGGACAAAGAACAAGGCAATGTATGGTGCAGGAAGAAGCATGGAGGACATGTTAGAGTCAGGTCAAGGATTGCCTCTCCTCGTTCGCATGAGCTTGAGCTCGCACTTTCGAGTTGTTTGGAGCCTCATTCAGCCTAAATTCCATCACCAAGCTCAGTGTTCACTACTCCTCTCCAAGTCTTATGATAAGAAACATCGAACCCAAGTGTATAATAGCACCTGCACTATATCTTAACATCATAATCCTTTCACAATATACACTGTACTTGGGTGATACTGTTAATGTTGTTTGCCTTTTGAAGTGGTTAATATATCAATTTTAAATTTTGATAAGAAGATGGAAGAGAAGCAGATGGCAACATGATAAAGAGGTTTCCTTTCTCTCTCTCTCTCTCTCTCTCTTTTGGAAAATGAAGATATTAAAAAAAATTATACCATCTACATTGAAGAGGGCAATAATTTTTTTTTTCACTGAACCTACCGATATCCGAAACCATAATTCAACTAATCTGACTCAACTTACAGCTAGACCCTATATAGAAGGAGATCATCCAACATAGTTCTTTTCATTCTTAAGATTTGAATATGATTTTTGATAAAAAGATTTAATATTTTTTTCACTAAACCAACTGTCAGTTGGTAGAATGATATAAATATGGTGGGTGCAAGAAAAGCTAAGAACATTGCTTTCCCCCCCCCCCCCTTCTTTTTATCTCACCACTTCATGCATGCATGCAAATGCTCTTATCACATTAGTTTTTGTCAAAATCTCTATGATTTATATGGTTATTGGTCCTATCATGGCTCCACGGTGGAGAACCTAAAGGCATTGAGTGGAGGAGTAGTCACGTGTATAATAACCCACAAACTATATATATATATCGAGTAAAAATATATCAAATAAAACTTTATATGTGCATTTAAAATCCCTCCGACCTACCATTGTAAGTAACAAATTTTGAATTTTTTTATTTTATTCAAAGAAAAAGAAATTTTCTACTACATTTTTTTTTAACTTTGGATGTCAGACGTGTGTGTCTATTCATGAAACTAAATATCTTACAAAAATTGCTATAAAATGAGAATGAACATAGGATGAAGAATATTTCTATATTTGATTTCCAATGTATGACCTAAGAAAACACCAAGTTTAACCATGAAATGTCAAATGCAAGGAAACGCGAAGCACTGCGCTGCAATTAATTAAGTTATCCTTTCATGACTACTTTTCTAAAAAGATCTTACTTAAGGATGCCTTCATTATCATCTCTAGGGAGATTCGGTGATTGAACACTAATACCCTTTAAATAAGATATTAATTTTGAGTTTTGTATATGATAAAAAATAAATATCAAAAGAGTTTTGTCTCTTAACGAATCAACCCGACTTGAATCAAATATAACCAGTTGTTAAAAAAAAGGCCCTTCATTGTCCATAGAGTTGCCAACAAAGAATTCCTCTCTCAGCTCAAAAAAAAAAAAAAATCCATTAATATTATATTTAAAATTCACAAAATACAAAATAAATGAAAGATATTGCACTATAATCAACACCCCACCCCATTTGGCTCAATGGGTCATTTAAGAAAAATATAAATAATATAAACTTATTTTGATATGGGCAATTTGATCAATTAAAAAGGATTCATGTCAGGTCCATATAATTCTAATGGAATTCATAATAAATGTCATGAGAAATAAGAGAATTGGCATTTTGGTATTTTAACCAAAGGCCTGTTTTTAGTCGAGTGATTGGATATTTGTTTCTCTTAAATAAAATTTTGAATCCAAATCTTATGTAAAGAAAAAATAGACACCATAAGAGATTTATCCTTAAGAGACCAATTGGTTACCTGATACAATAGTTTATAAAAAAAGGGGGCATATTTGTGTTTTTGGAAAAAAATCTTATAATGATTAATATTTGAAAATATTAGTTAAAAAAAGTCAAAAAAAAATCCTCAATTGGTCCCTCTAAAATTTATTAAGATATATATATTCTTTCGTATCTCTGTTATTTATAAATGTACTGATGTCAATATTTTATTTTATTTTACTTATAATTTTTCTCAATTCGTTCAAAAGATTTTCACATAAATCCATAAATTTTTTAACTGAAAATATTAAAAAGAAAAAGAAAAAAAAAAGAAAAAGAAAAAGAAAAAGAAAAAGAAAGCAATTGAATTTATTTGGTTAAAGCGTATACACAGGTTGACACTTATAAAGCCATGTGTTCAGGCATGGAAACATGGATGGGAAATGTCGGGACCAGATTACTAAAATGGGAATCTTACGTGGTCCAAATTGGAAAAAGGAAAAAAATACAGACATTACCTTTTTTTTTTTTTTTAATGCATGTGACGTATCGATATCCGGATTATCCAATTATTCTATTCTGAATACCTATTTTAAGAGTTAACTCTTTCATTATCTATTTTTTAATTTTTAAAAATTAAATTTAAAATTTTAATTAAAGAATTTATTGTCCGATCACTACACCCAAAGATCGGCGGTGGACATTACCTATTAAAGCTGCATTTTAAAAATTATATAGTATATGAAAACTTTATGGCTTAATTGCCCATTGTGGAATTCCTTGCCATCACCTTTTGTGGCATGAAATGCCGTGACTCACGAACTCTTCACAGATTGCTTCGGCCATGTCGGGGAATGAAGTCAAAAATTTATTTTATTGGATGAAGAGAACAAGATTATAAATTTTTAAAAATAAATAATATTTTACAGAATTTTAACTGTATTTTTAAAACTTTAATGTTATTTTTAAAATTTTTGGTTGTATTTATTGAAATGCTTCTAAAACTTATAACTTAGAATTTAAAAAATATATATATTTATTTCATAGGCAACATGAAATTTAAAAAATATATATAATGTTCCATCAATAGTGTTAAGATATAAAAAATAAAATATCTCTCTAATAATTAAGTTTTTAAAATTACAATATTATTTTAAATTTTTATCATATACACTTAATACAAAAAAAAACTACTTGTATCCAATAATCATATTAAATTTGACTAAATCTGATTCGAATCAGGTTGAACGTTTAATAGGCAAAATTCTCCAAGCAAATTAAAAAATAAAAAATAAACTTTTCAATCATAATAACTATGCAATTACATTAGTATCAAATAGGAATTTTTGTATTCTAATTCTACCTTGTTCCTTTAGTTTTATTACTATTATTTTTTTGGTATATGAGAAAGTTTGAATTTAAGACCTTTAAAAGAAAGGGAGTCGGTGCGATAGCTTATTGGCTCCTTTAGCTTTATTTAATATTCCATATAAAAAAGAAATATTAAGATATACAAAAATAGTAACACATTTTTTCTCCATCAGTTTAAGATTTTGAATTAAATGGTTATTCCCCAAGTAATTGCTTCAATAATGTAGTTATTACTCTAGTTTGTAATTATAAATAATCTAGTAGGTCAAATTTAAAACATGAAGGGTCTAATGTGAAACATTTAAAACTTTGAGGGGACTATAATGCAAACTTGTGGAGGTTATAATGAAAAGTATAAAGCCTTATAGGAAACTTAAGCAATTTTCCTCCCCCGCTTTTTTGAATAAATCAAATAAATGAAATTTTATATATAATAATATATATTAATATTTATTAATTAGAATTAGGATTTTGATTATTTGGTCTATAATTTGTTTGATTCATCTATTATTATTATTATTATTATTATTATTATTATTATTATTATTATTATTATTATTATTATCATCATCATCCCCGATTATTTATTATTTCTCGGCAGCGACAAGACATACTATGAAATGTGGTTAACGTTGTTTCTTCTCGCAGTAAATCATGATAAAGTACGTATTTATACTTGACAAGATGGGTCTTTGATGGGCAAAAAGTACTTATAAATAAGAGGGGAAGTGAGGATTGGGAGTGGTGTGTTGGGTGGAGTTGGCGAAGATGTTGGTAGCAAGAAAGAGCTTTGGCATTCTCTCCCTCTCTCACTCAAAAGGAAAAGATTAGGTACGCTTTTGAATTTTCAATTTGATAGCCTCATTTCTCTTTCTAATTGCAGGCTTTTGTTTCTTAAATCCAACCCACCTAAAAGTTCAGCTTCATGAAATTATTTTGTTAGATTTAGTTCACATATTTTACTCGTATGCTAAGGCTGTTCTCTCTCTCTCTTGGTATAATTAATCAATATCTACTCTCATATTATGATAATCCAATTCGAATAATGTTAGGCTTAATTTAGAAAAAGTTCTCTTATCATATTCTTTTTCATTCCTAAATTTTAAATTCAAAATTTAATTAAAAGAGTTAACACTTTTACCCATTAAGTAACTATCGATTGCTCTCTCTTTCTACCCGGCAAAGAAATGAAATGTCATGACTACGTCCATTCTTCTCCAAACCAAGGCAAAACTTGTACATATCCAACATGAATGCCAACCTCGACAAAAACTCAAAATCTTTCTGTGTAAAAATATTTAAGAGTATAAACTATTACCCCTCCCAATTGTTAAAAGAAAGTAAAAAATAATAATAATAATAATAATAATAATAATAATAAATCATGCTACTAATTCAATTCCTTCTATTTAGACTAGAAATTTAGAATCAAGCAGATTGTTATATTTATTTTGCATATGTTATATTTATTTTATTTTCGGATAATTTTGTGTGAAACCGATATATTCTCTATGCTATAAAATAAATTACATGACGGGATTTAAAAATTTGTGAACATGGGGTTTTAGAATATCAAATATTACCTTTTGGGTGCGCACTATCATCAAGCATACCAAGCAAATCATACAAGTACCAAAAATCAAATATTCATCTCTTAAATAGTCGATTCTAAAATTTGAGATTAAATCTCAGTCTATTTTTATTGTATAAGAAAATGAATAAGGAGAAGTTGGATGAGTATGGAATTAAAGGAAAAAAATAACAACTAGATTAGAAGAGATTTGAACTAAAAAGACATTTTTAATTAACTAATATAGAAGTTAGGGACGTTCAATCATACATTAAGGAGATAATCAAAGTTTGTGATCATCTTCATTCTTTTGTTTCTTATGACAAATATCAGTGTTGTTGTCTTTGTTGCTGATTTTAAAAGTCCATTCTTTTGGTTTTATTTATTTATTTATTTTTCTTTTTTGGTGCTATATGTTCTCAATTTGATTTTAGTGGAAAATCCAAAACAGAATAGCCTTTCAAAGTGAGATCCATTGCCGGCCAACATTAGCTTCGGACAAAAATGCAAGTTCATAATTTTCTTATTATAAACTTAGATCATAATCTGTATTGATGGAGAAACATTTTGACTTTAGCTTTTTCAACCCAATATGTCAAGTGACGTAATAATTTTTTTTTATTTCTCTGGATTAATATAAATAATATGTTATAAGTCTTTTCAACATTATATGGAAGTTATATTCGAAAAATCATTAATCACACTAGAGAAATATCATTACTTATTATTTCACTTTTTGTTATTCAACATGATATTGAAAACAAGCCATATCATAAAATTTTGGAAAAGTGATTGATAAAAAAACTATGAAAGGAGATCAATGTGACTGAAAATTAATTTAGATTTATATCAAGAAGTTTGATTATTGAAGTCATACAGCTTCTAAGACAATTAGTTGAGAAATATCAGAAGAAAAAAGTAAGATTTTCACATAGTGTCGGTGTTTATCGATATAGAAAAAACTTATGATAGAATTTTTAGAGAAATTATGTAGAATATTTTAGAAAAAATAGTATAAAAGTCACGTATGTTGAAGTGAATAAGGACATTTACTAACAATAGTGAAGACATTAGACAGATTAACCAAAGAGTTTTCTATAAAAATATGACTACTTCAAGAGTCAATATTAAATTCATATCTTTTTAAGTCGATGAACTCACCAAACATATCCGGGACACGATACTATAGGGCATGTTGTTCATGCTGATCTCAAATTTTGTAAGAAAACAATGGAAGTGAAAGAATTTAGATTTAATTGGACAAAAATAGAATATATGGAATTCAAGTTTAATAATATTTATGATAGTGAGATAGTTATGATAGAAGATAATAAATTTTCTATAAATGATAGTTTTAAATATCTAGAATCAATTTTACAAAAAGATGGAGACATTGGGAGAAAAAATTGAAAATATGAACGTGGATATTGGATAATGAATCAAAAATATGAATTGAAGATGAGAATTACGGAGATAAAGATATTAAGATAGATGTGTGGACATACAAGGATGGAGAAAATGAAAAATAAGTATATTAGAGAAAAAGTTAAGATTACATCTATCGAGAAAAAATTGAAGAAAATACGATTAAGATGGTGTAAACACATATATAAATGATTAATAGATGATTTGGTCATACGGTGTGAAATTATGACAAATACTCATATTAACTAAACGAGAGGGAGACCTAAAAAGACTTTGATAATGACAATAAAATATGATATGAATTATTTAAATATAGATAAAGATATAATATAAGATAATATAATAGTATAAAAATATTCATATTGTCAACCCCATTTTGTAGAATAAAAGTATAATTATTGTTATCATATAAAAAAATAATTATATATATGAACATTGCGATATAAAATAGAGTATAATAAAGTAGAAAGATCCATATAACCGATCTCACCTAGTGAAATAAAGATTTGATTTTTATTGTCTATTTCACTTTCTCATTTTTACCCTAGCTAGAGTTAAAAATAAAGATAATTAATTGAAAAATTAATAGATTTAATAAAACTAAGTCAGTTTAAACCAATCTAATTAGGGTAGGGGGTGTTCATATGGACAAATTCACAAGCCTAGGTTCCTCAATCAAAGGCTCATTAGTCCTTGAAAAGAGTAAATAAGTACATAAAACATTAGTACTACATAGGGAAACAATGATGAGAAAGGGATCTTGACTCAAATTAATACTAGAATTTTTTGAAAATTTTATATACAAAATTAGAATTTTATCGTATTTGCTAGAAAAAAGATAAATTTTACGTTTTTGTGTTAAATATTCGTTGCGTTTAAACTTAAAATAAAGTTCAAGACTGCTACTTGTGAGCTTAGCCATGTTTCTATTTACTGTTTTTATTATTAATTTTTGTATATTTTTTTAAGGTTTTCTATTCAATAATAGCAATTAGAACCAAAGGAGAAATGCGCACATATGATTTCTTATCTCTCCTAATTATTATTAAAAATTATATATTTTTGTATAAAGTTATTTAAATTAAAAAATATTAAAATTATGATAAGACAAAATAAAAATAAATTTAACCAATTGGAGGCAGGTTAATGTTCCCTGATCAAGGCCCTAATTATAAAATATATTAAACCAACACCTTTTAGACACTTGTTCACTTTAAACAAGATCATGGTTTGAGTTTTATATACGAAGAAAATAAGTATGAGTGAGTTTTACCCCCTAAAAATTCAATCTGATTTAAATTGGATTTAGTCTGATTACTGACTATCGACAGAGTATACTCTGTAGTACAATAATCATGGAACATACAACTTAAAAATTCTGTAACGTGCTCCTTACATGTAAGCCTTTGATCCAACAAAATATGTTTGGTTGTATAGGTGCCAGATCCCAAGTTTATGTTTTATAATTATTAAGCTCTTTCGGTTTTGGGTATATTAATTTAAAATCCCTTATGCATTGGGTTATTTGGTACTAGGTTTTGGTATCTACCAACTGTTCCTTTCACCTGGCGGTGCATTAGGTAAAGCTAAGGTCAGCTGCCATTTTAGGGTTATTCTTTTCTCCTAGGTTATTGTTCACTTGCTTAATCCAGGTGAGAGATTTCTCTTTCTTAGCAAACTTTTGCTCCCCAGATCTATGTAACTTGATTGTTTGGATGGGTGTAATGGTAAAGTGCTGTTTACTTATTTAATCATAAATCTTAAATTTGAATTATAGAAATAGAAAAATGAGATTTAGGAGAACCAATCGTTCATGAGTCTCACAATAGTCAAACTGAATTAATCAAATAAAGCCTAAATATCAGTTGATGGTAAGAAAGACCTATTTAAAAAAAAAAAGACTTTTGTTGATTATTTCATAAATTTCGTGGTTGATCAAGCATTACGCCTGGGAATCACTCTGATCTTTCCCGAGTCATGGCACATATAATCTCTCTCTTTCTCTCTCTCTCTCTCTCTCTCTCTCTCTCTCAACCCTTCAAACTCATTTAGGCCAAAATTATGTTGTCCCTCCGATCAAAATGGCGTTATAGACCCTCCTAGCTGTCCTTTTCTTGAATATCATATATATATATATCATAAACAAATATATATTATAATATATATATATAAAAACACTATTTTGGGATATATATATATATTTTTTGTAGTATGATTGGTGTTTAACCACTCAAAAACAAATCAAAGCATGTTGGACCATGTGATTTGTCTGGTCAATTAAATGATATAAATTTATTATTAATTTTAAAATTTTAAAATTTAAATTTTGTCCCTTTCTTCCCTCCCTGCCAAGAAAGAAAGAATTTTGTTACATTATGTGAAAATCATGTCCCTTAAAAATAGTAGCACATAGTGGTTGACCATGTTGCACGAAAATAAAATAGGGAAAATGAAAATGGATACAAAACGATACGAAAAAATGATATTTTATAAAAATATAAAAAATAGAAATACATACAAATATGTAAATATAAAAATTATCAATTATAAGATAAATAATATAAAAATTAAAAATTATAATTAAATAAATAAATAATTTATTAAATTTTAAAAATTTTAAAAATTTAAAAATTTTTATATAAATATAAATTAATTTTAAGTGTTGAAACATTTAAAAAATGGAGAAAAAGTTAATAATGTGAAGATTCTGCACATCATAGGTGGCATACCCCTAAAACTAGATTACAAATAGGTTTAACTGAGGAAGAAGGTGTGATGGGGATCGATCACAAGAAGATTTAAGGAAGATTGCGCGGTGGTCTCACTAATCACAAGACTCATTTGGAGATTATGATAATTAATCATATCATTCTTGTCTAAAATTATAGTTATTTAATTATTTTCTTAATTTTATACAATAATCTTATACGATACATAAAATAGAAAAGAGAAAATAATAGAAAAACCCTTTTTACATGTAATAAAATCCTAAATTTTGATACCGTCTCTCTTTATTGACAATTAAAAAGAAAAAAAAAAGCCAAGTCCTATATAAAAATTCAATAGCATTCCGGTTACGATACGATCATAACGGTGAATAATCTCTAATTATTTAATGCATAAAAAATATATTACTTTTTTAATATTCATTATAAATTCATTCATAATTTTATATGATATATTTTAGCATAATAAATTTTTAATATAATGATTAAAAATTTGACTATTATAAAATTTTAAGGGCAAAATTTCAATAGGCAAAATTGAAGTCGTTCCCCAGAAAACTTTCACTAGAAAAATATTAGTATTCTCTCCCAAGAGCCCTACAATTTCCATACTTGTTTGAGTTGTATCGGGGGTAGGCTTGTACGGCATTGACCAGACAAGGGTCTCCTGTGGGGCTTGCAGTCACCGAAAAAGTCCTACACAAGTGTCACAGGAAAGACCGTACAGATTTGAACCTTTTGACTGGTTTGGCTCTTGTGGGTCACACCTTCCGACGCAGAATTCCAACGTATACACCTTATCTTTTGACTATTTTGGCTCCTTGTTCTTTGAGAAATTTCGTGGAAACCCACTTCTCTTCTTTCAATTTCTTTCTAATATCAAACAAATATTCAATCTTTGATAGGATTTCGAACTTAACAACCAATGTAAGAAAGAAAGAACGTTGAATGGTTTTCTAATTTTTCATACACACCGCTTTTTTAACTTTTTCTTCTTTACTAATATTGGTTTGCTCAATAAAAAATAAATTAAATTTTTTTAATTATGATCGTAAATTCGATTCTTCATAAATATAAAAAAAATTAACTTCTCTCAAAAAGAACCCAATAATAATCGATCCGGATGAATAGATGAGAAACTCTGAATATCGGGTGAAAAACTAAAAAAAATAAAAAAACTCTTTCTTCCTCTGACATATAAAATTAAACAAAAAAAAAAAAAAACTCACATATACTCAATTTAGAGAGATTAGATGGTAGACTTTTAGTCAAATTTCAAATTTAAAATTTAATAACAAAAAAATTACGTTATGAGAATCACTCTTAAATAGGGACTCTGTAGATATTTGAATAGAATTAATCAGAATATAATTTTAAATGTCGATAGAATATCAAAAAAATAATTAAACAAAAATAAGATACCAAATATTTTTATTTTGCATTTAATTAGTTAGTGCAAATATTTATACTGCAAACACTAAGTTTTGATACAAGACACAATGGAATTTAAGAAAATTATGATTCTCGCACACCTATGATCCCCCGTGTGCCCTCATGGCCTTGTCGTGTGGCAACATGGGCCTGTCATGCACGCATTGGTGGAACGTCTGCACGCCCACGACTGAGCCGCGCGTGTCCATGGCCCTGTAGCGTGCAGGAGGGTTGTGGAACAATTCAAAGTATGGTAGAGAAAGAATGTGTAGGTTGAAGAAAGAATATGAGAGAAAGAGAGGCGCTAGAGAGAGAAGATATAGAAAGAGAGAAAGAAAGAGAAACTAGAGAGAGAAAAACCAGAGAGAAAGAGAGAAAAGAAGAAAAAATAGCTGAAAGATCAATTCATTGATTTTTATCTTTCTATATCTAATATTTATATACTTCTTTTTTTAACTATTTAATCACTTTACTAATCTCATTAACTATACTAACAACCATAATTAACCATTAATTACGATTTACAACTAACCACTATTGTTAGTAATTGTTACAATACTTTTTTCTTTGAACACGTACTTTGTCTTTAAGATGAAAAATCAAGAATTGAGATTTCGAATTCATGAATTTTAAATCAAAATTTGCACTTCTATTGAGAGATAAAGTGATGAATTCGAACAATAGATATAACTTTAGTTGCAGAGAGAGTAGTGGAAGAAAGGTGAAGACGAAGGAGCTTGAGAGAGATTTTTTTTTGAACTTTTTTCTTGGTGAAAGATTTTGCTCGGTGAGCATTAGTTAAATCTTTGGAGGGTTTGACAAGAACCCAACATCATTAGCTTTTCTCTTGGATAATTGAGATTATTTTAGTAAAAAATTTTTCTCAATGAATCTCAAAATTTCAATTTTTAGAAAGTTTGACAAGAAATTATCATTAATAAATTATTTTTTGATCATTTGTGACCTTTTTTCTACCTTCAACATTTTTTTACTAAAAGTAGATAGAATAGAAGGTTTAAAAAAGTGTATCGATATCTCATTTTTCATACTTATTTTTATTCATCATCTTCGAGAAGGTATCAAAATTTGCTTCAAAATTGACCATAAATGTTTTCATCTTTTTATTTTATTGATCAAATCTTTTGTCAATATGTAGCAACATTTCATCAATTTTTGTATCTAGTTTCTCGAGTTATTCTTTAAGCCAGACTTGCTCCACCATTTTTTTAATCATTTTGTAAAAAATCATAAGTTTTGATACCAATTTATAACAATTCAAAATATAATAGAAAAAGAATATGCGGGTTGAAGAAAGAACGGGAGAGAAAGAGAGGGACTAGGGAGAGAAGATAGAGAAAGGGAGACTAGAAAGAGAAACACCATAGAAAGAGAAAGAAGCTCAAATACCAATTCATTCCATATATTTTTTTTTATCTTCACATATCTAATATTTATACAATTCTTTCTTTAATTATTTAACCACTTTAATAACCCTATTAACTACTAACAATTAACCATCATAATTACATTTTTGGCTGATCACTGTTGTTAGTAGTTGTTACAGGTTGTAATCCAGAAACATAGAAGGCTCCACCAAGCTCATCTTAGCAAAGAAATTCATACACTGCCTTGTCAAGACACACGCAACAGTCTCAAATTATCACCTTTGTTTAAATAGAAAAAATTTGAATTTCAGAACGTTAAGTTACAAAATTTTAGGGCAAAATCCTGCACAGTATGCACCGTTCGAGGTGAATTTCAATCACAAATCTCGTTCGGATGTCGACTTGGACTCCACATTTGCCTAATTAAATTATACAATCAACACCATGCTCTGGTTTTCTCCTCCAATCGATTCTCGGAAAGCGAAAAGTTGTTTGAGAATCTATTTCGTACATTCGGTGATTATTCAAAGAAACCCTAAATTTTTTACACTTCTGTCTGTAAATTGTCGAAACAAATCGATGAATTCCAAGGACTTAGTCAAGTCCCAATCAATCAATTCATACTTTCTTCGGAGACTTCACGTGCTCCCGAAAACGCAGCGAAAGATCTACCAATCTGCTTCTTCGTTTTCTTCTTCATCATCTTCTTCTTCTAACAGTCGGTTTGTTAGGATCTTCCTATTCTTTAATCTTTTTCAAGAATTTTATCTGGGGTTGTGTTATTGAGTTCAGGTTTATTCAATTATATGCTTGTTTCTTTGATTGATTGGTTTCTTTCCATGTTTTGACTGGCTATTTCTTTTATGGGAATATGATGTGTTCAGTACAGTTAGTGTTACGGATTCATCTAGAGAAATTAATGCACCTTGATGTTTCTGATATGGAAGTGGTTTGCCTATTCATTCTAACATGGCATCCGGTTTTTGTAGTCATCAATGAATACATAACTTTATTCAAATGCTATTTTATTTTTTTTTATAAACCACACTTATTTAGTACTCATATTAGATATGACTAAATTCAATTTGAATCAGATTGCATCCAATCCGGTTCGAGTCAAGTTGGTGCGGCAAAACTCTTTTGTACCTGTTTTCTCTGTATACAAGATTCAAATCCTAAATTTTGGTTAATGAATACCAATATTGAAGTTACTGGATGAACTAAATATTGGTATTCAAATGCTATTTTAGATGGCTTGTTGGCATTGAAATGCTATTTTAGATGGCTTATTATATTAGACCATCCCGTGGTAGGAAAAAGCCACAAATTTATATCAGGGTGACGAAATATAACACGTACGCAGCATAGGTGGAAGCAACTGAGATTAACTTCTAGAAAACAAACAACATTTTAAAGTATTTTAGTAATATTTTTTAACATTTTCGATGGTATTTTCTGAAATATTATTGGCGGAAGATAATAAATCCCAAGACATTTAAGATTTTCCAAAATAGAGTGGAATCATAGAAAAATCTATGAGTAATAGAGCTTTTCTATAAGCATTGGACAAAGGGCATACCTTTTTAGGCATAATCACCACTATTCTTATCTGGAGCTTTGTCTATCACATTGATCATTCATGTAGATCATGAAATAGAGTATCTTCCATTGGTAATGGGCAAGGCATGGCAATGCAATCTAAAGTGATGATAAGAAATGTAGATAGCAATCGATGTGTATAAGTTCATGCGTGACATTATTTTCCTCTCGAGTCATCCGCAATTTGTGGACTTTTTACGCCAAAGAAAAGGCAAATAAGGTCTGAGGTCCTCCTTTTCTCATTGTTTAGGTCTACAAGATTTTGATCTTTGACTAGTGACATTGACATTTGGCATTATAGGGGCATTGGGATTACGGAATTCCTTAATTGTTTATTGTTTATTTTGTTTCAATTAGGAAGTTTAGTTCCTATGACGTCTACGTTATGCTTTTCATGCAATTGTTTATGGGACACGAAGTTTTACGTCCAATTGAGTGGTGGGTATCATAATTCTGCTGAAATTTGGGCATTATCTGGGGGAGAAGCGTTTGGAATCTTTTGCAGAAGAAAAGTTCATCCAGTCATGGACAGGGCTTCTCTGTCTCTCTCTAGATCAGTGTAATTTGTTTGATGTGTTGGCAGTCCTTGAGGGATAGATAAGTTTATAGATATTATATTTTGTGTTGTTTAAGTACTCCTACTGGGGTAATGTCTATCTGAGGGAGGCTGCCCACCTTGGTTTTACAGTCTTGACAAAGTTGGTGAGCAGCATTCTTGATTCTGCTTTGGGTTTAACGTTGATTTTACTATGGCTAATCTTATTATTTTCCTAATGGGGTAATCTAGGTTCCATGATAGTATTCAATGGTTTATGGAAAAATTTACAGTTTAATGTACAGTCTTATTTTATTTAATGTTGAACAGAAGTGACAATCTTACATTTTCGGCCCAGTGGCGTAGCTGCACCGTAATTGTGTGTGTGTCTGTGTCTGTGTGAGTATAATTTTTTTTTTTTTTTTTTTGGGAAGAGTTGGCAAAATTCAAATTGTCTTCGAGGATGATTGACCCTGAGAGGTGCAGGTGTAGTGAGATACAATGGTTTCACACATTCCTAGATATTGAACTAGAGAACTTACATTTGCTTGGATAGGCAGTTTCCAGAACTGAGGGAGGCTTATGCTCTCAGTGATACTTGAACTAACTTTTAAATTCACGTGAACTTATGCGTTGCCATGCTTCATTTATCTGTCTACTGTCACACTGTGGCCTCTGCTTGGCTTCTTCACTGTCTTATCCAAGCTCTCTGGTAGGCCATTATTAGTTTGTCTGCTAGCTTGCATTGCTTGCTTGGTCCATACAAGTTTATTCTGAAGCCATTTTTATTTCTCATTTCCTATTTTCCACTGTTCTTTCTATCCTTTCTTGGAAAATAATTGTGTTTCTTCTAATCCAGTGATTATGTCTTGATTGTTTTGTATCTACAGGCTGCCAAGCTTAACTTTTGAGAATTAAATTTTCTGTTGGCACCATTAACCTGCTTTCATCTGCTGCATTAGAGACAGTTGAGTAACTTTAGCTTTTTGCATCAAAAAACATGGCAGAAGACAATAATTTGCAGCAGCCTGAAAGAAAGTGGAATATGCCAATCTTTGTGTTCTTTAAAGATGCAAGGTAAGGTTTATACTGCCATTTGTCAACTTTCTTGGGCTTCATGTCATGATGCTGCTTTGATGTCTAACTTAGAGGTGGCTTAATCCGGCTTGATGTAACATGCTCAGCTTTAGAAAATTAGTTGATCATTGTAATGGTGCTATCTAAATCATATAATTATATATTAGCATAAGTTTTTCTGCCTCATTTAGACAAATTGTGTCATTTGCAGGCAAGTCATCAAGATGGATGCACTTGGTTTGGAGATACTACGTATTGCATTTCCTGCAGCACTCGCCTTAGCTGCTGACCCCATTGCTTCTCTGATTGATACAGTATTTATTGGTCGATTAGGTACATCTTTAGTATCTGTTTTTGCTATGACTTCTTTCTTGATAATAACAATCCCCGAAGTGTGGAATAATGTTTTCCTCCATATACTAGCTTTTGGGACAAATTGTTTAATTTGGCTGGGATGGTAATTTAAATCTGAAGTCTGTTGGCCTAACAAGTTAATGGCTGGAACTTTATTTTTGACACGGGGGTCTCATGTGAGACAGCGATAGAGAGATTGCCACCTTTTGTGTTTCTTTGCTCCTGTTAGATATCTTGGGAACCGATGAATAGGTTTCCATTCACTTGAATATGATTACCTTCTAGTGTCTGCAAGGTCTATGAATGTAGCGCTGAGTCCTCTATTATTTAGTTGAATATGAAATACTTGATAGGTACTGAGATTATATCAATTCTTGTT
This sequence comes from Dillenia turbinata, assembly GCA_037126225.1. Lineage (NCBI taxonomy): Eukaryota > Viridiplantae > Streptophyta > Magnoliopsida > Dilleniales > Dilleniaceae > Dillenia > Dillenia turbinata. The sequence goes on from JBAMMX010000013.1 coordinate 3,233,130, forward strand.
TTTATGCTTTGATTGGCTTTGCTTAATTGTTATTATGATATTTTTCTTTTGCAGTTTCTTTTTGTTAAAAATTTGATCCTGATCAAACTTTTTTATTTTTATATTAAAATTTTCACGAATGATCCTACAGATATAGTCTGATCCTACTATCTGATCTTTGAGAAAATGGAACTAAGATCGGAAAACAGCAGCGCCTTGCCTGTGATAGTCAGGTCCAACTGCTAGTTCATGAGATGTTTGGAGGCCTTAACTGGTGGCCGGATTAAGAAATTTCCTCCAGTTTTAATGCTCTTGACTCATTAAGCAAACAACATGACAAGATCTAGTTTGATGTAGCATTCAAATCACATAAAACAAAGGATCAGTATTAGTTATGCTTAGATGTGTCTGTATTACTAATATTGGCCATGCATGCATACTTTGTACCAATTCCTCGTTTCCCAGAAGGAGTGAAACTATACTTCAAGTTCTGTCCTAGGAATACTTGCAGTTATATATGCCTGAAGGTTGCTTTCTTAGTTGTATAATCTTCGTTTGATAAGCTTGTAAAGAGTTTTCTAAAATAACTTCTTAAGCAATTACAGATACTCAACATGATTCTTGTTCTGAATTCTGAACAGGCCCTGTGGATCTAGCTGCTGTAGGAGTTTCTATTGCCATATTTAATCAAGCCTCAAAAATAACCATTTTCCCACTGGTTAGTATAACAACATCTTTTGTCGCTGAGGAAGATACCGTTGGAAGAATAAGCAGTGAACCAGCAAAGGGTGAGGACCTGGATGCAGAGAAGGCTTCCATCAAAAGGACTGAAATGAAAGATTTGGTGACTGAGGATGTTATACTCGAGAACTTGGAACAGGGTTCAGACCCAAATGTAGAAGCAAAAGAATTGATGCCAGACAATGGTGCTCTCTCTCTCTCTCTCTCAAGCTTATATGCTTTTATGTGTTCTTTTCCATTTGACTTTTAGGAGATTTTGAGAACACTCCATGTCTCTTTTTCTTCGATTATAATTTGATCAGATCTTGGTTTCCATAATTTTCTAGATTGTTTTCTGTCCTACTTCTGCATATGTATTGCTAAAACACTTAATGGTCTGTCATTTTATTATTACACTTTTTAAAATGTCTTAATATATTGGTGCATTTGTTGCCAGAATTGAAGAAAACAGTGTGCAGATCTCCATCCTCCACTGCAAGCAATCCTAGTAAGGCCAAATTAAAGAAAGCAAGGCGACATATTCCTTCAGCCTCAACAGCACTTATTGTTGGTGGGATTTTAGGTCTCATCCAGACTGTATTCCTCATATTTGGAGCAAAAACTCTCTTGGGATTTATGGGCGTGAAGTCTGTAAGTGTCATTACTTTAAATCTATTTTGCTGCTTATAGAAGGCATGAATAAATCTTTAGCAATTTTGTGTCATCTGGATGTTTAGATCTTTGGTGACTGGGATATTTTCAGACAGCAAAATTTATATTACGCTTGAACAAGTATGTATGCTTATCCAAAGGTTTCTTCAGGCATGATCCGATCAACATGCCTCTGTTGGACACGACAACTTGTGCCAAGTAAAAGTGAATCTCACTGGAGTTACATTTGACAGAGATATTTAGAGGCTCAGTAACTGCATTTCCATATGTTAATTCCTACCTATTGTTTACAGATTCTGAGAGGTAGAATCACCAAATTTATCAACTAGCCAGAAAATTAGAAGTCTGCATGACTTTGAAAGTCTTCACTTCTGAAGATCGACATGTAGATGGGGCAGTTATATTGTCAGGGTAATGGCTAGGTTTCATTGCACCGTGATCATCTGGTATTGAATATTAGGCAATTCCACTAGTTAAACTCTAAATGGGGACTTCTCTGCTTCTAATGTTGAATTTATTGTTCTTTCTTACACTCCCAGGACCATTGAGTGTTTTCTTGATGATTTTTTGGGGTGCTGCTACAGAATGATACTGTTTTCCTTCTTCAATCTCTCTTTAGGTGTAATACTTAATCATTAGCACTTGCAGAAAGATAGCATTTCAACTGCAGCTTTTTCCTTTTGTCAAATAGGGCTCCCCCATGCTGATCCCAGCACGAAGATACTTGACGTTAAGATCACTTGGAGCTCCTGCAGTTCTTCTCTCCTTGGCTATGCAAGGTGTTTTCCGAGGCTTTAAGGATACAAAAACTCCTTTATATGCCACTGGTGAGCCAAATTCTGGCCTTCTTATTTTGGCATTAATTATTTCAATTTTGTTATGAAGATAAATAGATATATTGGTCTCCTTTTTTCTCTTATCCTCACTTTGGAAATGATGATTTACTTTGTCCCCAAATTTTCTGCGGTATAAGAATAAGAATAATACTATACCATGAAAATTTTGTCACTTCTGTTCATTTCCCAATTTGGTCTGATGCAGTTGCCGGAGATGTGACAAATATAATTTTGGACCCAATACTTATCTTTGTTTGCCATCTGGGCGTCAGTGGTGCTGCCATTGCACATGTCATCTCTCAGTAAGTTGTGTTTATGCTTCATATATGCTTTTGCTATTGTATCTTAAACCATAGTGATGAAATGGCAATCCGAAACGCCTAGATTATATCTCATGTTCTAAATTTTATTTTCAGGTACCTAATTTCATTGATCCTCCTCATGAAGTTGATGAAAGAAATTGATCTCTTGCCTCCAAGTTTCAAAGATCTGCAATTTAGTCGATTTCTAAAAAATGGTAAAGGGTTTTAAATTCCGCATTATGCTAATTCTTTGGCTGGTTTTTCTTGTAGCTACAGGCTGCCTTGGTGTACTTTCCCTTGTATTAAATACTTACCATCCTCATTAATAAAATTGTCAAATTGTATACTACTTGGCCCAAACATTCAACTGTGTATGACGATCGGGGAAAGTCTTGGAGGGTCTCGTTCCTTTGCATTGTGGAACTTTAGGTGCTGCAGTTCAAAATGTGCCATTGTTGACTTAAAAAAGTGTCAACAATGGATACCAGTTGGACGGGAAAACCGTGCATTAGACCTTAATTATTCTGATTTAACTTAAATAGGCATGAGCTTTTATCATAACACCTGACAGACATCTTGTCTAAGCCATGCTTTTTAGGCTTCTTTTCTCCCCCATTTTGGATATCACTCGTCGATGGAAAAGGGTCTAATTTCTTTATCACTTATACATGTTTCTCATTCCTCCTCCAAACTCTAGCTTATCTTCTATACCTGAATGCAGGTTTCTATTTATTAGCGAGGGTGATAGCTGCAACATTTTGTGTTACCTTAGCTGCATCTCTGGCTGCACGGCTGGGTGCAACACCAATGGCAGCATTCCAGATTTGCTTGCAGGTCTGGTTGACTTCATCGCTACTTGCTGATGGTTTGGCTGTTGCTGGACAGGTATGAGGATGTCATGTTTTCTCCATGTGAAACAGTAGCTGAAGTTCACATAAGAACCATTTATGCCATTTAGAAGCAATTGATAAAGTGTTCATACCTGGGGAAAATGAATAAAAGAATAACTTTTCAATTTTGTTCTACCTGTTAGGATTTAGAGAAGCTGTTTTGCTTTATTCATGCTAAATGTGCAACAGTGAGAATTTATCGTCAATAATGCTGAACTATGCCAGTGGGGTTTGAACCTCGAGCTCCAACCTGGTCATAGGTTATTCTTCATAACTGAGCTCAAAACATCTGTGACAGCAGTCTGCTAATACCATCTGCCCAAACCACTCCTAGTATTAGAAATGCTGATTTGACTTCCTTAGTCACGTTAATCATCAGTCAGGAAAGGAATTAGCAGGGTTTTCGTAATCAGTTATCCAGGTAGATTATCTGGTTTGGTTGTTTGCTAATGTGCCTGATATGCACTACAATTTTTATAGGCAATTCTGGCTAGCGCATTTGCTGAAAAGGATTATGAAAAGGCAACAGCTGCTGCAACCAGAGTTCTACAGGTATATAGTTTTCCTTTTGCGAGTTATAACATATTCTTTCTGTTATTGCAGACTGCAGAGTTATATGTCACAATTGCAATCGTGTTAGAGATTAAAATATGACCTCTCCTAGAGGCTGATCTTTTCAGAATAGGCCACCAGTTCATCTTGTTGATTTCTTCAAGTTTGCATATATTAGTTAGTGGATGGCACTGCCCTCTAGGGACATAATTCTCCCAAAAATTTCTGTATCTCCTCTAGTTTTTTTTCAATAACAATGACATTAACCTACTGAAATATTTTTTCTGCAGATGGGATTCATTCTGGGCCTGGGACTCGCAATTTTTGTTGGAGTTGGCATGCATTTTGGATCGGGAATCTTTTCAAAGGACATTAGTGTTCTACACCTCATAAGCATAGGCATCCCTGTAAGTTCCTGCTGCAAGTTCAGCGTCACATAAAATTCATTGATCATTTTTGGCAAAACTAACATAGAATTTCTTTTATCCATTTATCAGTTCGTTGCTGGCACACAGCCAATCAATTCCATAGCTTTTGTTTTTGATGGTGTGAATTTTGGAGCTTCTGACTTTGCCTATTCTGCATACTCTATGGTAAACTTACAAGTTTGTCTGCACAACACAAAAAGAAGAAAGAAAGAAAACAACCCTTCAATTTTCCTAACTATTTGAAAATCACTGAACAAATTTTCCTTGGATATTTTTCTGAACTCTCAGGTTCTGGTGGCGGTTGCAAGCATTGCAACCTTGTTTTCACTCGACAAAAGCAATGGTTATGTGGGAATCTGGATTGCTTTGACCATCTATATGGCTCTCCGCACCATTGTTGGCATTTGGAGGTAATCAGTCTTCCATCTAAATGATAATACTTCTCCCCTACTCTACCACTGAGCCATCTGGTCTAGTGGTATGTAATGAACAATTCTGAAGTTGGGTCCTTCTGAAGTGCATTGCCCTTGCAACAGAGTTCTATTAATAAGAAATGCTCCTACATCAATGACATTTTTTTGCCTCTAAATTTGCAGGATGGGAACAGGAACAGGACCTTGGCGTTTTCTCAGAGGCCGATCGTTGTCAGTAGATGTATAGAGCCATCCGGGAGTTTCCAAGAGATGGTTTCACATAACTTGTTCGATCATTTTGTTACTCATTTTCTTTTCTCATCATGCACTTTGTTGGCAGACCTTGATATACCTTCCATTTACAGATATACATATATATTCTGTGACTCTCTCGTCATGATCATCATCTTGCTCTTCTTTTTCATGGAGTTTCCACTCCATGTATTGTATCGGTTTGGATTATAGCTACAGTTACAATAAAGCTTCAGTGGTTAAAAAATAGGTTACTAGCTTTCTTATACTTCATTCCTTTATTTTTAGTTTTCTTCATTTTTTTCCCGAGTCATGTTCTCCATCAAAGAAATCCATGACAGCACATTTGGCGATATCTCAGATCCAACCATACAAAAGGAAAAGGGAAATTTATATAAAACTATATATATATATATATATATATATATGTGTGTGTGTGTGTGTGTGTATGTATGTATGTATAACGTTTCATGGGACAGGGTGTTGGTCTGGACTATAAAAGATCAACCTAGATTTCTGGTTGAGAGAAGAATGCTAAAGTGGATGAATACGATACTAGAAAAAAAAAATACTAATGAAGTTATCAATGGAAATGTTAGAATAGTCTCAAGAAAAAATAAAATGAAAAATTATATTTAAAATACTTTGTTCGTGCGAAGAGATATTTTCCTTTTTTTATGTTCACTGCTCTCTCTCCTATAAATATGATATGTTGTTTTATTTATTTATTTTTTATTACAATGAGATTTGAACACCGGATCACAGGTTAAAGAAGGAGACGTTACCACTACCGTATTTTCAACTCTATTTTTTTTTTTAATGTTCTCCGCTCTCTCTCCTATAAATATGATACGTTGTTTTATTTTACTTGCAACGTTTCATACATCAAGATTTTCATATAAAACTTTTCAAAAAATTAAAAAATTTCTCCATTAACTAACTATTTGTGATACTTATAGAGGCACTACAAAAAACATGGTTTTTTTTTCTAACGTTTTTTTTTTTTTTTTTGGGACGTTTAAGTGTTTTGTCAATAATATTTTTCTTTCCCAAACATTTATATATAAAAATATTGAAAAAATCAAATTTTCAAGATGTTTAAGAGAAAAATGTCGGAAAAAGTAATTATCGTGAAAAAATAATGGTGGTGGAAACATTTTCCAATATTTCGGTAGATATATCGATGAAAGTTATACTGCATATGTCAATGTTTTTAATTAAAAATATCGACAAATGCAGAGGAATCACTGATGCTTTTAAGAAAAACATCAGGAAGATGTTTTAAAACCCTAGACCTCACTTCTCTCCTCTTCTCTCTTTTTCCTCTATTGCTCTTTCTATTCGCCGTCTTCGAATCTCACTGAATCTGAAAATCCTTACCAATCGGTAGCTACCGTTCTACCCCATCGTTGAAGGAAGCTACCGAAGGTACGTTCTACTCTACCGCAAACATCATCTTCGGCTAGAGGTAAATTCTGCTCTCTCTCCTCATTGCAAACACCATCTTCTGCTGTAGTTACGCCCCTTCATTTTCTGCAATCATTGATGGATTTATTACTGCTCTTGAATACCTGATTAGGGTTTAGGGTATGGAAAGATTATGAAATAAATTAAGGCAAGAGTATGACAAAATTAGGGCGAAATTAAGACGAAATTAGGTTAATTTAAAGTTAAATTAGAAACTATTCATATTTTTACGATATAGTTATGTTAAAATTAGGGAAATTTAGGGCAAATTTAGTTTAAATTAAGATTAAATTAGAGATTATTAATATTGTCATGCTATAATTAAGGCAAAATTAAGGTGAACTTAGGACAAAATTAGAGTAACATTAGAGTAAAATTAGGGTTTAAAACTAAGAGTTTAGGGCTAAATTAGGGTTTCGGGTTAGGATTTGGAGCTTAGGATTTATTGTTTAAGATTTAGGATATTAATAAAAATAAACACTTATATAAAAAGTAAATCTCATATATACCAACTAAAAACTTTTAACAATTATTAGCAATTTTTAAAATTAATGCATATATTAATAAAACTAAAGCAAGTTGAAATTTCATAACATATATCGGACAAATGAAACAATGTAATGCACATAAATTTTTAACAAATTTTCAAAGTAATAATATTAACAATTATTGTTAATAAATTATATAAATATGTTATACACATTAATAAATCCCATATATACTTTTACTAATATAATATATATATGCTATATATGTATTATTTTTAGTTAATAATTGTTTTATTAACATATATTACTTTTTATATGTAATGCATATAAATTATTAACAATTTTTTAAAGTAAGACATATAAAATATAATATTAATTATTGTTAATAAATTATATAAATATGCTATGTATTAAGTAAATCATTTATACTTTTATTAATAATATATACTTATATATACGTATAGATGTATTATATTTAGGGTATAAGGTTTAAAGATAATATTTATTTTTATTAATAAAATATAATATTTACTTGCAAAACAAATTTTTAAAATATTTATGTAGACTAATTTACTTTTTTGTATATATATGTATAGGTATATATGCATATATGTATAATTAAAATGAAGATATGAACAATCCACCAGTTTAGAAATTTGCCATTAGTTTAGCAATATATACCAAAGTTTGTATATTTTACAAAAATGGATAAGTATATTGGTTTTAATGATGGACATACATACATGTATACCTATTAGTATGAATGTTTTGTGTGTGTCTATATGTATGTGTGTGTATATATATGCTTCAATGATGGAAATCGATAGAAATTTGATAGTAAATTTGACAAGTGGTTAGTTAGTAATTCATTATATATTTATATATTAGATTAATAGTATTTTTACATATATATAATACTCATATATTATATAAATTGGTTTTTCTCTTTTAATTAACATATATATGTATAGAAAATGAATGTTGAATCTATATTCAATATTCATTAGTTAGTTATTCTTTAATTATTCTAAATTTATTTCATTCATTATTGATTTTACATGTTTGCTTATATCAAACAAACTTTCAATTCTTGTACTCGAAACATATCTCAAGGAAGAGGAAAACTTAAGACAATTAGAATTAGGGAATTACCGAGGAAGCAATGTGGGCACATATTGATGAGTGTCCAAAGAACCAATAATTTGAAGGATGCTACATTTGCAAATGTATCAAAACTAAGTATTTATTATAAATATACCGACTTTGATCGTTTATTAATTTATTATCTCATGTTTTATAGATGATGATCTTCAAAATACTAAAAAAAAAAAAAAAAAAAAGAGGGAGCACCACTCTTGATGAGGAAAAAGAGGGCAATTTCGTCACTCCACATAACCAAGCTCAACTGGCAAGGGACGTGACCTTGGAAGAAGTAAGTCCGATAATGCAGGAAAGACTCAAGAGATTCCAAGATACAACTGGAGCTTAATTTAATAATCTGTTTACACAAGAAACTAGAGTCCGGATGAAAAAAAGAAAAAGAAAAATAAGGCAGATGGGGTCTTAATCATACACATTCAAGTTCAATTGGATGTTTAAGAGACACAAAGAGCACCCAAGCTAGGAAATATGGAGAGAAGCAAAGAATCAATCGAAATATATTTTTAATAGATTTTGTGATGCATTTGTGGTAGATTTTCATTAGTCGTCTTTCTTGTCTAGTTTTCTTTTCTATAGTCTTATTAGTTGGGTAATATAATATGCTTTATTTAGAAAAGATATCATCTTGTTTGACTTTGTTTTTCCCTATTAGTTTCCTTTTATATAGTTTTGTTAGTTGGATAAGATGATTTATTTTATTCAAAAAAGATATCTATCTTATTTAACTCTAACTAAGTTGTCATTTTGAATTAGTTTCCTTTTCTCTAGCCTTATTAGTTGGGCAAGGTGATTTATTTTATTTAAGAAAGATATCATCTTATTTGATCTTAGTTGATTTGCCTAAATTGTGGCGCAAAAGTAAGGCAAGAATTTGATCAATTCTAGTTGCTATTTAGAGGTGACTTCTAGCTTATAAATAGGCTAATACTATAACATGACAACTCAAATTCATTAGTTAATCATTAATTGAGTTTTTTTGTAAGAAAATTATAATTCTTTTGCTTTTGTGCAATCTTATCTTGTTAATCTAATTTATAAATAGGCTAATACCAGCCGTGTAACAAGGCAATTCGGATTCATGAATTAATCATTGATTGAGTTTTTTGTGAAAAAATTATTATTCTTTTATTTTTATGCAATGTTGCCTTGTCAATCTACATAGTAGATTGATGATCCAAATTCGTAAGCACCCACTTCATGTCTCAACCCCAGTGTATTATTGTGTGAGTTGGTTTATCGTGTTTGAGGTTGATCGAGTGGTCTAAATAGCAGATTGTGTTCCTCTAACGTCAATTGGTTATTTGCATTCGTTTCGTTTCCAAACTCACTTATGTCTCACCTATATCATAAAGATCGGGTCATTCCTAACAAGATCACATCAACTCTCAAGGACATATAGGACTTATAATCATAGTGAATTGTAGTGTTCTTTAATGCTGAGTTATAGCCAGCTGAACGGGAGTCGCGAATATCAATCCGTTTTCTATGGTCTTGTAGTTAGGAGTTTGTGATTTTAGCCTCTTTGTCATAGAGACTGGTGTAGTGTCCTTGTGGTATCGAAAGAACAAATAAAATCTTTCATTAATGTACTTTCTTGACTTGTTTCCTTTTATTATGGCTGCAATATAATCTAATTTAACTGTTTTCTTTTACAACAAATATTATTTTTTTCAAAATAGAGAATGAGGATGGCGTTGATGCATTCATCCTTAAAATCAATTTTTACAAAATTTAAAGAGCATAGATATGTTCTAAAAAATATTATGATGAGGAGAAGACCGATGAAAACATTTAAGCAAATATCTTGGAGGGTCACAACCCTCATTAATGGGAAGACATTGTTGCACATTGGTATTCAAACCCATAATAATTCAAAATATTTTACAAGAGAAGTCTGAAACAAGGAAGTAAAGTTGATTGCAGCACAAATATATACACGGTTCAAAGTCATTTGAGAGACAGTTAAAAGAGTTGGTAATTATTTTAAATAGTAATACTGTATTTAATAGTACTTTTATAGTTGCTAACTACTGGAACATGGTCAAAATGGCCCAAATAGTGTTAGGCTTAAGCTTGGCCCTGAACTTGTCAAACGGCTCTTGGCAGCCTTATTGCTAATCTGATCGATGTCCTCTTAATCCGTCAATCACTTAGCTTAAAAAGTTTATCATCATGAGGCATAAGACCTTATGAGTCAGTCGCCCCAGGGACACATTCAACCGAAACGTGCTGACTATAAGGGATTTATCTCTCACACAGGTAGGCACGGCCCACACTTTCTCAATACCCATCGGTCAGATTTTGCTCGGTAGCCAACTGCTCCATCTCAGCACATACTCGGTACTCCGTAACCATCACTCGATCTGCTGAAATAAATATTCACTTTTCCTACAAACACAGATAGAATCTTGCATAAATAGAAAGGAGACCTCCAATTATGAAAAGGAATCTCAATGATGATCTGAACTTTCCTAACTGATAGAGATAGAAATCTTTTGAAATCTTTCGTCATGATTCCTATAATCTCGGGATACTCTCAAAAGGAAATTAGGATTTTAACGTCTTGCATGCACACAACTCTCTCATACGGAGACTATATATACATTGCTAAGTTAACTGGCCAGGTAGGCTTTATGGACTAACACTTCACACACAAGACATACAAAGCTCTTTTTCAGTCTGTTTCTTTCCTTCCAAAAACTGCTCTCTTTCAATTTCCCTCGTCAGAACACCATCCGGCAGTGTTTTGTAAGTCTCAACAATCAAGATCGTCAGGCGGCCAAATCATCTTGCTTGAGTTAGCAGAGCCGTTATTTATGGAGACAAATCCACTTTCAACAGATTTGTACCGTTCATGGGAACAGACTAAAAAGAAGGTTGTCCCATACAACTTTGCTTCATCAAGAAAGCATGCCTCCCTGGAGAATGATAAAGCTATTTCCAGAGTCGTGTCCTTGATGGAAGGACAAATTACCACCTCGATGAATACCATGCAACCTGCGGCAGACAACCTTGCAAGCATTCCAATTATTATTTGTCTATCCGAAACTTAGCCCCATGTCAGCCACAAATGTTATCCGACACCACTTGTCACTCCCACCTTCCTAAAAAGGGCCACCCGGCCCCAGGTAGAAAGGTTAGAGTCTAAGATACAAAACATGAGTAAGCAGCTGGTAGATCTCAGCCACACCCTCAGACCAATAACCCTATCCTCCTCTCACAGATCGGGTCACGTACGTTCATGGAGGCTTAAACCTAGAGAATACTGAGAGCCCTCTCTGACCCCCCGACACGACCTAGACGACCTAAGGAAACAGGTCAAAGAGCTCGTGACCAACAAGTTAAGACGTGCGAATATGAAAAGAGATGAGCCTGATCAATATCCCTCTAGTCTTTCACTGTTCAGCCCTAATATCTCTTTGAAACCCATATCTCGCAACATGCTTCTCTCTCCTTTGGAGAGGTATGACGGCACCACTGATTCCAAAGACCACGTCGCCCACTTTATTATTATGATGATCTCAAAAGATATGTTAGACACTGCCATGTGCAAACACTTTCCAACGATCCAAAAGGGTAATACACTGACATGCTTCAATTCGCTACCCCCGTTCAGTGTCAAGAGTTTTTCTCAACTCCGTCAGCAATTTGAGACACACTTTGTCATCAGCAGAGAGGCCTACAGAAAGTCCACTTCCCTCCTTTCGTTGCGACAGAGGAATGATGAGCCGTTAAGAAACTTCTTTGAGAAGTTCAAAGCCGAGAGATCTTGCCTTACAATCCTCCTTCTCCTTCGCCTCAAGGATGAAAGAGGGATAGTGTCAGCACCCGCATCAGAAGTGCTCTCCATCTTGCCAACCTCTCTCTTCTTGGGTCTTATCTGCTTATTGATGGTGATCTCCTCAAGATCCTTCTCCTTGGAAGAAGCAAGAACATTAGCAAACTTCTTATTTTTCTTCTAGATCTTCCTTTTCTCTCCTAGTAATAAGCCCGTCAACGACAACATCTCATCATCTAGAAATGACTCGACCCAAATAATCTTTTCTTGGCCTCACAGTAACTGGCAACCGAACGCATGAACTTCGAGTGATGAGATGGCTAATGAGACCTCAACCCAAGAATTGGCTCCTCATCAGCCCCCGACAACACAGGCATCAATTCCCTGTTCAAGAATTCTACAAAGAAATACTTATGCATTCAGCTTTTGTTGATACTCTCATTGTAAAAGAATTTCCAATTTGACTAGGGCCAAGTTTACAAATAGAACCACCCTTCCATAGAACCTCCACTGCACACCTCTTGAGAGCGAACACAGATGCTAAGATCTTGAAATCAAAGCGAAGACGATAGAAACTCATAGGAGACATCACAGCGATAACCAAACGCCAAGCGCTAGGAATCAACATCGTCAGAAAGATGGTTCAACGAACAACACCTGAGCGATATCGCCTGTATATGGCACCTTCAGGCCATACCTGACGTACTGCCTATACATCAAAAAGCTGCCTTCCAGTGCCTATTGGCCCTATCTTCATCAGTAGTTAACCAAAGGATCTTATCACCCCCTAACAACATGTCACTCTGGACGTCTCGCAACTCAAGCTAGGTCATGATACTTTTGATTTCATTAATGCTCAGCGAAACTTTAGCCATTTTTTTCTCAAATGTTTGTCACAGGATGCTGAATTGTTAAGAAAGTTAACTGTCAAAAAGATGAAAGCAATAGTGGAAAGTTAACCGGTGGACATGCAGTCATAAAACTGTATTTGGGATGATTTGCGAAAATCGATATGACACGTGCCGTATTTAATTCTTTGATTCGCAAAATCCGAAAGGTCTCTACTAGATGGTACTCCGAAAGTCCCTTTTCCGAAGCAACCACAAGAGTGGGGGAAAGTAATGAAATATGGCCAAAATGGCCCAAATCATGTTGGACTCAAGTTTGGCCCCAAACTTGTCAAAAGGCTCTCGATAGCCTTGTTTCCAATTTAATCGGTGCCTGCCTAATCAGTCAATCGCTTCGTATAAAAAGCTTATCATCGTAAGGCATAAGACCGTCTGAGCCAATAGCCCAAGGGGCATGTTCAGTCGAAACATTCTGACAATAAGGGATTTATCTCCCAAACAAGTAGGTATGGCCCACACTCTCTCAGTACCTATCGGTCAGATTATGCTCGGTAGCCAACTACTCTATCTCAGCACCTCCTCGGTGCTTGGTAACCATCACTTGATCCACCAAAATAAATATTCGTTTTTCCTACAAACATGGCCAGAATCTTACGTGAATAGAAAAGAGACGTCCAATTGTGCAAAGGAATCTCAATGACGATTTGAACTTTCCTAACTGAAAGAGATGGAAATCTTTTAGAATCTTTCATCATGATCCCCGTAATCTTGAGACACTCTCATAAGAAAACTAAAATTTTAACGCTCCACATACTCACAACTCTCTTCTACGAAGACTATATATACGTTACTAAGTCAACCAGCTAAGTAAGCTCTCTGGATTAACGCTTTGCACACAAAGCATCTCTTTCAGTCTGTTTCTTTCATTCTGAAAATTGTTTTTACCTTGAGTATCGGAGTTTTCCCCGCCAGAGTACTCTCCGACGGTCTTTTGCAAGTCTTGACAATCAAGACCGTTAGGCAGCCAAATCATCCCGTTCAAGTTAGTAGATCGGTTAGCTATGGAGACAAACCCACTTCCTACACTAACAATTTTGTTTTAAGAATTAGACATAGGACATTCTTCAATAGAATTGAACCATACAAAACTACCCACAAGAAGAAGAATGATTTATATGCAAACGCAGAATTTAGTATTATAATAGTAAGTCACGTGTGCTTTTGATATCACTTATTTTTAAGCATTTATACTAATATTTTTATGTGCATTTTTTATATATAGGAACAAGTTAATAAAGTGATGGCAACTTAACAAACAATCTCAATGCAAGAGTCCATCAATCAAATCGAGGACACATTGTTCCACAAAGTGACCGGCAAGGAATGTCCAAATAAAGTTAGAGATAAAGGGATGAAATCAACACCTATTAACTACTATGAAAAATCATAATCTTCTTATATAAAGGCTAACTCTACCAAAGAGTTAACCGACATGCGCTGTGAATTGAAGAAAACAAAAGCATGATTTGAAAACTTATTACAAATATTTACCTCAAAATTTCTAGATATGAAAGTATCTCATGAGATGTGGAAAAAGGTAATATGCTAACTTTTACTCTTTACATAATATAAATTATTTTACGTTACATTTTAGATAACACACTAAATTTTGTTCTCTACAGGATGACGATGGCTCGTGTAGTAAAGGTGATGGCTGTCATTCCGTTCAAGGGGATGGTCTTACATCTTGAGCAGTGACATAGATTTTGTATATAATAGGATGTTAGTTCATTATCCTTTTTTTTTGGGTAAACTTTTTTACATTTTTGTTAATAAAATCTTTTTTTTTATTCAAAATTATGTGTGGATAGTTATTTATATATTCGAAATATACATTGTCTTTAGGGTAATGAGTTATTTGTAATTCAAAAATGATATCACCAACATTTCTAAAGATAAACATCGACATGTAGACATGGGTTTGCCGATATTACAATTCCAAAATGTTAGCAAATCATATCGTATTTGTCAACGTTTATATGAAAGCAAACGTCGGCAATATCCTGATATTTTTCTGCGAACATCAGGAGAATCCCCTACCAATTTTTTCCCTGATCGCCATGTCATTTAGTGACGTTTGTAAAATGTCGAGAATGGTGAAAAAATAATGGTGGGAAAAGTATGTTTTTTTTTTTTTTTTTGCACCGAGGAGAGGAAAGGAGAGCACACCCAAATGCGCCTTTTACCTCCCCATGAAAAGAAATACTATTATAGAAGTTTAAGGTGTATTCAAACTGCAAAAACAATGTTGAGAGAATTTTGTGAAAGTTACCATAAGATATATTACAAGTATAAGTTGATTTCACTAGTAAAAATTTTTGAAATCAAGAGAATTTATGAACGAAAGAAGAAATACCCTTCCTTGTATTAGAAGTGCAAGAGAAATCAATCCTTGGAAACAAATCTTGGACTTATACAAGAACCACTATGTTATTGTAGCAGTTTTTGTTGTGAAGGTTTTTTTTTTTTTTTTTTGGATATAAGATATATAAATAAACGGAATCGAATTGAAAAAAAGAGAAAGAAAACAAAGAGATTCTATCACTTAAACTATTTCGACAAACTTTTTGTTGTTAAATGTCACAAACCTAACTTTACTCTGAAGTTAAACATGTGCAACAAATATTTGGACACCACCACTGAGAACATCAGTCAACCAACAATGCAAAAGCAATTATATAATATGTGACTTGTTTGTATATATTGAGATTCACTTCCAAGAACGAATAGCATGTATCTGGCCTAAGGGAAAAACTATTCTTCTGACACCAAAAAAGCCATGCAATGAATATACAAATGTTTTGATAAAGGAAACCACATGGTCACATCTACCCAGGCCAAGGACGCATAGCCAACCAACTTTAAAAAGATGGGTAGAGAAAACCCAACAAACCCATCGACTGCTGAGAAAATAAAAGGCACCCTCTCATGTCACTGGCAAGGGCAAGGTTGTAAAGAATATGAGACACAACATGTTGATTTATGGTGTTCACAAAGGACATAGTGTTGTGGGGGTTTAGAAAAAATTTTAACAAATAGAACCCATCAATCCGTCAAGCGGCATGAAAAGCAGGTGGTCCAGTGCCCATAATTAAAAGAATGGAGTGTTACAATTCATCAACTTTTGTAGGGGTTGGTGCTTTTACTCAAGTTGGTGTAAATTGTGCCTTTTGGATAGTGTTTTGAAATTCAGGCTAGATCGATCGATCTAATTGATTCGATCGAAAATCAAATCAGAAGTCGATTCGAATTTTTTTAAAAATCTCATTTTGAAAAAAACCGATCAAATCCGGTTTGAATTAGAAAACTGAATTAAACTAGACCAGTCCAATCCCCTTTTTTAAAGAACAAAATATGTGATAAAATCTATAGGAGCCTAGACTCAAATTTGAACATTGGAGTATAAGAAATCACAGCCTTCACCGTTAAATCAAGTGGAGATTGATGTTTTTAATTTTATAATTTATATTTATTTACATTTTATAATGATATTATTTGATTTTTTCATTTGATGTAATCGTTTTGATTTAGTGATCCATTGATCTCTTGATATAACAGTTTGTATTTTAATTTAGGTTTCAAAACACTACCTTCGGAGGCTTGATGTTAGGAAATAAATCTCGAATTGAAAACGTGGTAGAAGCACATATTTGGCAATGTAAAAGCACTTTTCCCAACGAGAAATTTTTTAATCGAGTGTAAGAGGGTTATATCTATATGTACACCTAGCCACCAGCTCAACTCAACCTTGAACCCCAATCAGCCATAAGGCCCATAACCCAGATGGTATTGCTCCTTCCTTTATAAAAATTTCAAATTCAAATTTTTTTATCTATAAAAAAAAAATGAAATGACTGACTCAATCTTGAACCAAAAAGGTCTGTTTATTAAAAGTGCAGCCCATCCATCGCCCAAGGATGGTTGCCCCCACCTAAGATCACATTTTCTTTTTAACAAATTATGAGAATCGATAATCATATTAAAATCAACTAAATTTTATTTAAATTAAATTAAATTCTTAAGAGTTAAAATTTCTTTTAACACTCATTTTTACTATATATAATATTTTAAATCAAAATTTTATTTAAAAAATATCGTGTCTACCCGTCAAAAGAAGAGACGGCATTGTTAATTAAAATAACAAAATCGAATGCGATTAAATATTGTTAATATTGTGCAGTCACGTGCTTTTGTTTCCCATTGGCTCAAGGCAATCGCACCCATTTATATGTCAAAATGAAAAGTTCATGAACATGATAACAATAAGGTTCATAAGAGAAGGGAAGAGGTTAGACAAGAAAGTGGCAACAAAGTAATAGCAAAATAAGGATATGTTTTATACTTTTAATTGAAACAATTAGGCTTAAGAAGCAAGCATAAACGGAACCCACTTTGACCCCACATTTCACTAAGAAATTGAAGTGGAAAATATGCAATTTCCTTTCTCTCTAATCCACTTTGTGCCATGAGTGGTTGGCATCAAAGTAATATGAAAAGATGTCATATCTTTCCCTTCAAACCACCCTTTCTCTTTTCTCCCACCATGGGTCTCTTTTCTCCCACTATCCGTATCTATAGCCATGGTGGGTGAATCTTGAAATAACAATAAAATTATTCCTTTATGCTCTTGAAATCATAGATTCAAGACGTGAGAAGGATACATACATACATACATATTCACTCTTCTATTATTTCTATATTAAATTAGAAAACACTTTATTATATATCGAATGAATCCTTTTTTATCGATATCTAAATTTATATTCTAACTAATTCAATTTAAATGATTATAAATACTTTATTTAAAGATAAATCTTTCGATATAATTTTTGGTTCTCTCTCCCAATCAACATCACCTGTCTATGACATCACCTGTTTATGAGTTGTAGCTCCTTTCCTTGGTCCAGAAACATATCCTCACCATCTCAATACTACACCCAATCTTCTCTCTGGAGAATAGAAGAATACAAATAAATATCCACTCATCCCATACCCACCCATCTCAGGCGTCCCACATCATGATTCCACTCATGGAGAATACCATCAAAACTGTACATACAAAATTAGAATCATTCAAAGATAATCAATAACAAACTTAACCCAAAATAAACACATTAAAAAGCACAAGATCACAATTTGCCTAAGTTAAGACTTTATCATTTCATCCATCGACTTTCCACCTTAGATACCCAAAAAAGTAAAATAGATTGCATGGGAAAATACAGAAAAATAACAATTGTATTGAAATAAATAGCAATTTTTGTTTAGTCTTACATCATCAGAGAGAGAGAACCAAAATGCCTTCCCTAGTCCTCAATATCCCAAGCTGATACATTCTTCAATTGGAACACATCAGCTGCAATACATGAACAACCCCAACAATACACACTCTCTCTCTCTCTTCCACTCCCTCCCTCCAACGAGCATATTTAAGTACATATTCAGAAAATTATAATTTAACAGACAGCACCTCTTTCAGCAGTTGTGAAATGAATGAACAGTTCTTCCAGGTGAATTTAAAGAACAAAATATTATTTAAAAAAAAAAATTCGGAACACTGAGAAAATGCCTGGCCTGGACCGGCTTTTAATTGCAATCCAGAGAGGCTTCTTCATGATCTACCGTACTTCTGCTGAAACAATAAATGTCTAAAAATTGAATCTTCCTTTTCTTTTTCTCTTCATCTTTCAGGCTTTAGTACCATTGCTTTCTAAATTACCTCCACTGGCTAAAAAATATAAGCCCTCATCGAAGAAAGAAACAAAATATAAATATGTACCTTTAAATAATACCATCTCTCGTTTTGCTGTCAGTGAAATGAATGCAATTTTACTAGGCTACTAGTTGACAAGCTGCATTTGCTCCAGCCATGCCCCTATAATGGAATGATCAATGGTGTCAATAAGAGAGTTTGAATTCAAACTCTCACCAGATTATTGAGCAGCTCCAGAGATCGGAACTGCAAGTTTGTCTTTCATCTCAGGAGGTGATTCCTTGACAAGAGAATGGACCCATGACAGGTCTGGCTCCTCCCCACTGTTCTTAAGCTCAAACGAGGAAGACCTCTGCAAGTGACCTAGTTCACCTCCCTGAACAGACCAATCTATTTTCCCAGCTGGTGATCCCAATTTTGCCCAAGGATTTCCTGGGGAACCAACAATTGGGCCAACATGATTTGTTGAGCCAAGATCCCTTGAGCTAAGGCTGCGCAGCTGTTGATAGTGTTTCTCACGTTGAGCAAGCACAGATAATCGAGCACTCATAGGAGAAATAGGATCCGTGCTCCTAGGTGACATTCTTCCAGGAGATGAGACACCCAATTGGGCTTGTAACAAGGTGTGATCGACCTTCTTTGGTGAAAAGATGTTTGTATTGATTGGTGCTAGCATGTTCTGATGCTGCTGGAATTGGTTCAGAACAGCTGATTTATGAGTTGGTGAGAAAACAACTGAGACTGCTCCTTGGTTGGAAAACCGAGGAGATGAAACCTCAGCAGAAAATAGTTCTTCAAGGTTGGACGGAGAAAGGGTTTTAGACCAACCAAAACGATTGACAGAGATAGAACTGGGCCGGGGCTGAGAAAAACAGTTCAAGTCATCTAGAAGCTGCTGTTGCCGTTGGTCAAAATCAGGCATCATACTGAAATCCTCTGGTGGGATGTCTCTTGCATTGAGTGAAGATCTCAACCGACTGGACTGATGATTGCTTCCAGGGAGATGAAGGGTTGGAACGGTTGGTTGGGGCCAGGCCATAAATGAGTGAGAGATGCCATTAGCCGATGGAGACATTGACTGAGCAAACGGAGATGAAGACATGTTAGAGACCGAGGAGGGAGAACTGGGGAAGGCACTCATAGCAGGAGCCATGTCCATGGCATTAGCAGCAGATGCAGCTGATCTAGGGGAAGTCACAGCAGAACCAGTAGAGACATAGAGTGGGCGAAGTTCTTCAGGGGTGTGGGCAAAAAAACACACCCGTCTTGCACAGTTAGTGCCATCCTTGCAGAGCCGGGTTCGATATTGCGCTGGATGAAGCCAACACTCAAAAACGCCATGTGCATATTCACACATGTCACCGCGCCTACAAGACCCATTGCGAAAATCAGGACAAGGAACACAGCTGTAGTGATATTTCCTGGGATCTCTTCTGCGAGCATTTTCCCCTGGATGGACAAATGGGCACTCAGTCCAATCATGCGAATAGGCCCGAGAGCAAGGTCGAATTTTGAAAGAGAACATCCTGAACTCATCTGTTGCATATATACTGTTCTTGATGTCAGGGAGAGATGGATCAATCGGGTACTCCTTTTTCTCTGATGTTGGAGCAGGACCGTCATTCAGCTTCAAATTCATTGGCGAAGGGATGTAATGTGAAATGAAAGATGGAAACCCATTCTCTGGTGATGAAGAGAAAGTTGGTGAACTAGAATTCTGAGGAACACGAACTCGCAAATTGTGCTCACCAACACAGCCACTGGACGCATCACTCATAAGAAGCTCCTCAAGGGAGGCGCGCATGTTTGGGAGAACTGGAGATACCACAATAACATCAACTGGCCTACGTCCATTAGCATCCATAGAATTAGGATCTGCACCAGCTAACAAGAGTAGCCTAACAGCATCAACAGCATTAACAGATCCACCGGAAGCAGCACAGTGTAAAGCAGTGGTCTTGTCAGGACCACCAGAGTGGTTAACATCAATTCCAGAAAGGGAGACTATCAACTTCAGTACATCAACACTACCATAGGTAGCTGCTACCATCAGCGGAGTTCTTTGCTCAAGGACCATCTGCCTGCAGCCTTTCTTCCGACCATACCAGAGGCCAACCTCATCAATTGCAGAAGCATCACGCTCTATTGCTCGCTTAAAGCCATCAACATCATTGTTAGCAGCAAGTTCAAGCAAAGTAGAAAAAGAATCTTCAGTTTCTACAGTCAGATTCAAGTTTTTGGTTTCATGCGAGCTTTCTGTCATTGACGAACCTCGAGATGATACAGTTTTTGATTGATCCGGACCACCACACATGCTTAAAACAACAGCTGGTCACAAGAAAACAAACAAATACCTAATTCAGGAGAACAGTTCTAAAGAACAACCCCCTACAAAGAGTCAATTCACTAAAAATTGATTGTTATAAGCCATCAACTACCAAAACATTAGGTTCCAAGGACACCCATGAAGTCCCAACGTGTAGATGAAGGGGAAAAAAAAAAGTTTCAACTTTGACCTCTATACTTTCCCCAAAAATGGACAAAAGACAGATAAAGAAGACCCAGAATCTCACATTTAGAATAAGCAATCAGATCATACAGCATGTAAATTCCCTGTAATTTTCCAAGAAAACTCAAGAAAAACCAGACAAGGTCCTAATTGTCTTGTCAGTCCAAGTTTCATACGGAAAAATAGCTAATTGGCATCAATTGCCAAACCAAAGACCAGAGATGGAGATCATAAACAACCAAGACCATTTAAACCCCTACTTCTAAACAATTAACACAAAAAGGACATATTACAGATGGATTTTAATCCTTATCTGACAGAATCAGATATGGAGACACAGGGTTATATAGCATGAGAAGATACAATGAATAAAACTAGTCCAAGACAAGCAAGTTTTCTCATTTTCATTTTCATTCAAAATCAATTATTCATCCTCCAAAACATAAAATCTGAAGTCCCCAAAATTACGTATTTCTCAAAAATTTGAGAAACCCCATAGCAATGATCTACTTTAGCACCTAACCTAAAGCCAGAACAACATTGACCTTATGTGATTGCCCAAATCTCATCACATTAGACCCTAAAAGAACAATCCAAACAAGAAACAGGCTCCAAAAATCCTAGATTTTCCAAAGATCAATCACTGTATTGAAATCAAAAACCCCACAGATTTAACAAAAAAAATAAATAATTAAAAAAAAAAGAATCAAAGTCAAATAAACATTGCCTAAAAAGAAACAAGAAAAAAAATACCAGCATAAACAACTTCATCCGAGAACAAATAAAGTCGACCATTTTAGCGATTAGAAGAACTTTGTTATTCACACACACACACAAACAGAGAGAGAGAGAGAGAGAAGAAACAAGAAAAAAAATACCAGCATAAACAACTTCGTCCGAGAACAAATAAAGTCGACCATTTTAGCGATTAGAAGAACTCTGTTATTCACAGAGAGAGAGAGAGAGAGAGAGAGAGAGAGAGAGAGAGATCGCATACCTATTGATTTAGAGAATCTGAAGGAGGAAAAACCAACAGCTTCACAGAAGATCTACAGAGACAAAACAGAGATCTAGAGAGAGAATCAAATGGCATCCATCGCCAATCTCAATCTTTCACTATAGAGAGAGAGAGAGACTGTAACGTCTCTGTTAACGGGGAAATGTAAATTGAAATTGAAATGCGCATGACTAAATTCAACCGAAATTCACACCAAATTCACTCCGAATGACATTCAAATGTCCGAGGAAACCTTGGCATTGTCTTCTACTATTTATCTTAATGCCCATTGTTTTTTATATTTACACTCTCCGCCCCCATAATTATTCAAATATTTATTTTGACCCACAATATTTCTCTTTTCGTATTAGATAACCACGTGGCCTTCTTATCTTTTTAACCTTTTTTCAAGAAATACCTTCTAAGATTTTAAAAATGATATAGAAATAATCTCACTATTTTGCTT
Organism: Dillenia turbinata; assembly: GCA_037126225.1. NCBI lineage: Eukaryota > Viridiplantae > Streptophyta > Magnoliopsida > Dilleniales > Dilleniaceae > Dillenia > Dillenia turbinata. The sequence goes on from JBAMMX010000013.1 coordinate 3,255,661, forward strand.
TTGTAAAGTAATTAATTAAAATATTTTCTATAATATTACAAATATTAAATAAATCAAAAACTAAATATACCAAATTAGCAATTTTATCTGAATTTATTTTAAAAATTTTGTTACTTCATTTAAAATATCTTCCGATCAATTTAAAATTACTAAATTTAGAGAGTTATATTTTTTTAATATAGAAAAATATATAAGATTTTAGTATATTTAATTTTAATTCATTTAATTCATATAATATTATTTAATGTTTTTAATTAATATATACTTACAATCTAAAAGTAAAAAATCAATTTTACCCCTAGCAAACAACTATAATTACTGCGTATTGTAGTATAGCCTAGGAGTGCATGTTTGAGGGGTAATTTTGTAATTTTTGAGATTTATATGGTGAATGGAAAATTATTGATTGGGTATGAATTTGCAAAATTAACCTTTTGGAAATATTTAATAAAGTACGATCCGTATCTCACTTTATTTGTCATTTTTGCAGAATCAAAACCTTCGAAAGGATAAGATTTAACGGAAGGGAGGGATTCAAATGATGAAAAAAAAAGTACAATGAAGTAAATTGGATTAAAAAAAAAAAAAAAGGAAATGCACCAAAAGGTGTAAGCCAACTTGCAGATCAGATAATGTTTTGAAATCCAAAAATGAGAAGAGTGACAAAATATAGATAAAAGTGGTAAATAAAGAATTGAGAAAAAGAAGGAAAATGTTAAATAACTTAATATTTTTTTATAAAACATTAATATTTGGTAAATATATTAAATATGATTAAATACTATTAGATTTTTAAGGGATAAATTTTTTTGACACATATTTTTATCGTATATAAAATTCAAATCTATAATTTTATTTAAAAAATATCAATATTTGATTAAAAAAAAATGGTATATAAAGGAAAATGTTGATTAATTAATTTAACTCTAAATCAATATTTTTAAAACCGAATTAGACCAATCAGTTTGACTAGAAACCATTTTATAATTCAGTTCATTTTTTACTGTTAAATTAAATGAAGTCAAATTCAATAAGAACCGTTTAAAATCAGTCAAAATCAGTAAAATTAGATCGGTCTGACCAGTTTTTCATTGTACGCAAAGTTTTTTATGTATTATTAATAGAACAAATTTATTTTTTCTTAAAAATATATGGATTTTATTTTATTTTAAAATATATACTATACAAATTACATATATGATATTATTATGATATCATTCGGTTTGTAAAACTGTACGATCGTTCCTGATTAATGAATCAATAAATCGTTAAGTTGATCGAGTTGTTTATTAGTTTGGTTTTAAAAAACTACTCTAAATATTCGTGGTGGATGAAATTTTCTGTTATAAGTATTTGGATGATTTAAAATTAATATATCAATCTATGATTGGTGGTATACAATCAAATTTAGAGATAGCAATATAAAATACTTCTATCAATATAATTCGAGTACAGGGATTAAATTTGTTTTATGTTAAATCAAAATTAGGTTAACTCAAATATTAGATGAACATAATTACATTAGATAACATATTAATACACTAATGACATTGTATATTGTTTTAAGATTAACATTATCAATGTTGATGGAGGTGAGTTTTGATTTCTCAGATACCAACTCCTTGTTGACTCGAACGGTTGCCATTGATGATGGATGCACATGCAAAAATCGTCGGAGGGTATTCCGGCTAAGAGACTCCGACATTCAAGTCAGTAAAGAGCGGTTTTCGTTTGAAAGAAACAGACTGAGAGTAGAAATGGAGTGGTTCCCTATAATCAATGTGCTCCCTGTGTTAGGCTTAAAGAGCGTACCTGATGTCGAGGGTTTTGAGATCCTTTATACCTATAAGAGTTGTGCGTCGCTGGGAGACTTATACCCTACCTTCCTTATCGAACCGATCTCAGGAATCTCGGAAGTCAATATTACGAATTGATCACGATCCTCATATATCGGAAAATCTTCCTCTTTGGGAGGGATGCTTTTTTTATCTAAAAGATCTCGGAATTATTGTTATGAAATAAGAGGCTGAAATCAAGGAAGTTTCATCTTTCCTTTTTTAATTGATAGGGGTGTTGTCCCTCGTTCGGTTGCTTGAATGATAAAAGGTCTTTTGAGATTCGTCCGATTAGAGGACTGACATTTGTTTGATTGATCGAGGTGACTATCTCCGCTTGATGAGTCACGATCGGTTAATCAGGTCGGCTAAGACCCTATCGTTCGGTAGATCTGGGCGACTAAGGCCTTTCAGTAGGCCGATCGGGGCAACTATGACCATTCGGTAGATTATTGTTGTAGTCATTAGATATTGATCGGCAAACCCTCCTTTTTCGTGGGCCTTTGGGAATTGACTCTTTCGAACTGGGTTTTGGAATACGTCATATCAAATGTAAAATATAATTAATATCTATTTATTTTTCTTTTATTAACCTACTAATGAATAAGATTTAAATAAATAATTCAAATTTTCAAGATATAGCAATGCTATTGGTCATTTTAATTTTTTTCTCTTTATAATTAATAAGTTGAATTATGGTTACATGATTAATTAATTAGGTAAGATTAAAGTTACACATAGCTATTTTTTTTTTTTAGTATAAACTATCAGTATCCGACAATTATATTGAATTTGATTAAATTCAATTCGAGTTATATTTGACTCTTAAGCGACAAACTATTTCCATACATGTTTTCTTCATAAATGAAACTCGAACGTGAAATCTTGCTAAATATGAACCAATGTCAGTAACGCGGGAGAGATAGAAAAATAGCAACAAGATTTGAAAAGAGAAAATCATAAACTCTTAAAAGAGAAATATCACTTTCAAAGAAAAATATTATTAATAATGAATACTAAAGTAATAAAACTCTATAAATATTTATAAAGAATGCAAACCTCAAAAATTAGGAAACTATAAAAACTTGAAAATTGGAGAAATATAGAAACTAGAAAAAGTAAGAAACTAAAACTAGAAAAATTAGGAAATTAGGAAAGTTAAGAAATTTTAAAAATTAGGAAATCATAGAAATTAGAAACTAATAGATCTCTTTCCCTTTTTTTGAGCCACCTGAATAATTTTTAGAAATTTATTCCACATCAGTCAGCCCCTAAACTAACTAAACATTAGTTATACATAACTATTATATTATAATATTAGCTCAATATCAACATTTGGTTGGTGTAGTGAAAAGAATACTGCGACCCCTTAACCAAATGCTCGAGTTTGAATTTTTTTGGAAATAAAAAATATTACGTTAGGAGAGCTTCCTCCTGATTGGGACTCGATAGCAGTTCGACTGAGATTAGTCGGAATGAAACTCCAAATACTCGATAGTGAACCAAGTTTAAGGCACAAAAATATATATATATATATATATATATTAGCTCAATATCATTTTTTACACCATAGCATGAGTCTTGATCATTTTCCATATGTTCTTGCTTTTGCTAAGCATCATTTTCCAGAAATTAGTGATATAGATAAAAAATTTTCTAAATTTTTATACTTATAATCCATCATAATTCAAGTTTATTATTCTTTCTAAAAATATAAATAATTATTTTCTTTTAAAAGAAAAAAAAAACCCAATAAAGTTTAAATTAATGTATGGTGGCACGTGACTAGCACAACATAGGTCCAAAGTAAGAAAATTTTGTTTCCTTTCCTTTTAATTCTTTTAATCCTTGGATAAACATGAATATCTAACTTTTTTTAACAATTATAAGTCTAAAAACCATATTAAAAATTAATGAAATATGTAATGCTATAAATAAGATGATATAACACTGTTCTAATTTTCAAGAAAAATAAGTTTTGGATCTACTTAACCTTACTTAATATATTAAATATTTATATCGAAATAAATGGCAAACAGAATAGTAAAAAAATTAACTTTAAGTAACTCTACAAACATATATATATTTATATCAATGTTCCGTAAATTTAGTAATAAAATATTAAATTTCGATGATCAAGATTTTGAGTTTAAATTTTGAAAATGAAAATTAGGTGTTGAAATAGTTAACTCTTAATTAGATTATATAACTATTTGAAGTGAATTAATAAGATTTTCGGATATTCATGATCAATTATTAAAAATATATATATACACATTTTGTTCAGAATATATATACGTGTGTGTGTGTGGTTAAATTATATACACAAATTTGTTCGTTATAAAAAAAGGAAAAAAAAAAGTATAATTAGAGTATTTTGGAATTATCAAATTTATGGTATTGTGAATTGTGGGATCCAACACTTTTTGTTTCCGAAGATTGCTAAGAGATAAGACCGGAAAACTCTTTGTCACAATGTCAGGAAACACGTGTGATCAACTGGGAAAAACATAACATAAGGGGTCGATTTGTAAAAAGGAAGAGTTTTGGGGAATTTGAATTTTCGAGTTAAAAGTTTTGGGGACTGGCTCGACCGGTGAAAGGTCAAAGGAGATATTACCATTTGGTTTGGTGCGTGAAGTCAAGGGTGAGGTCACCGGCTGGCTGAAAATGGTGGGGGTGCGATTCCCGTGCGCCACTTGCTTCATTCAAGTGCAACTAAATTGGACATTGGCGTCCACCAATGTGAGAGAGAGAGTGAGAGAGTGGTCTGAAGCGGAGGAAGTCAAATGCAAGTGAAAATCATGGAACACCCAAGTCATTTCCCTACATTTGAAAAAAAAATATGGTATACCTACTTTAAAAAAGCATAGTGAAAATATTAAATTAATTAACTTTAATAATTAGTTTTTAAAAGTTAAATTCTATTTTTTTTAATATATTATCAAAAATATTTTTTATTTATATCTGATAATCATGCTGACTCCAATTAAATATAATTCGATTCAAGTTAAATTTTTAAAAGATAAAACTTTTCATACGTGTGTCTATTCACTTATCAATAAAACGTTAGTATATATTATCAAAGAGTTTAAAACCTAAATTTGATCAATTAAAACTTTATCCGAGTTTATCTAAACCTATTCTATCAAATTATGTTCTCTTAGATTTTATCTATTAAGTCACTTTACATATGTTAATATAGGAAAAATAAATATTCTCGAAAGATACATATGATGCCATTATGTCAAATATTTCTTATTATTACCGATATCTTTTTATATACGTCAAGTTATATTATCCTAAATATCATAACATATCAATATTTTGTCAGCTAACATATCATATGAAAGAGTATTTGATTAATTTGATTTTAATATTTCATTTGTTCGATGTACTACACACATAATAAAAAATAGAGAATTTTCTCTCTATTTTCTGCACTATCGAAATTAGTCATTTACAGATAAACTATTAAATTTCATACCAAATATTAAATTATAAATAAATTAAACTTTAAAGTATTCATACTTTGTTTGAGCTTATTTACAAAATTGGCAAATTTTAATTCATTTTGAAGTTTTTATTTTAAAAATATTATATTTTTATTTATAATATATGATAAACCCTCATTTTGCTTGATCATTAAAAGAAATTCACATTTATTATATTATATGTGGAAAAAAATGATAATACATATACTAAAATTGACTTTTTAAAAAGTGAGTTAGCGAGTTAAATCGAACCTAAGTGAAGTGTTTGAGGTTGAGTCCTTTGTTAAACTAACTCTAAAATGAAGCCCAACTCAGCTCTTTTACTTAATAAATGAGTTTGAACCGAGCTCTTATCAAACTAATCTTGAACTCATTCAAAAATGGCTCTGTTATTAGCTAGTTTATCTCTACTTAATAACTACTTTATTAATTTTTTAAAAATCTTCGTGTTGGAGGTAGATTTTGCTCTACAAATAAACTGCTTTACTGACCAGAACGGGAAACCGATATTGATGAGTCTTTTGGATCTTTGTGGATAGAAATACCTACAAATACCCATCGGAGGTGATCCGATAGAGGGAGTTCCGACGTTCAACTCAGAAAGAGAAGTGAGAGAGAAAGAGAACAAACTAAACAGAGTCTTAGATTAGCCCTGTGTAACCTCTGTGTGATATGTGTATACAGGATTCTTGAACGTGCTTGGTAGGTCGCTTATGCTTAATATATAGAGTATATGCATGCATGGTATTGTTTGAGAGTGTAGAAAGCCTAATTTCTTTATGGAGAGATCGGTGAAGATTTTTTGAGATCATAGAAACTATAGTAAAAAATCTTTAGAAGATCTAGAATCTTATAAATTAAGGGAAATTCAAGTTGTCACAGAAATTCTCTACCTTATCAAGAACGATTACATAGATCTCTTTCCTTATCAGATAAAATTACTCCCATGATTAATGGAGTTCAAATCTTAGCTGATTATGATCTTGATTTGCTTGATATGAACGTTATCCGCCAAGGGGGCTATTTGGAAATAGGTAAGAGAGTTCAACGAAAGGGTTTAATTGAGATAGGCGAGAAGCCTAAAAGAGAGTGCTTGACTGAGGAGGGTTCGACTGCGAGAGAGTGCTCGATTAAGAGAGTGTTCAGTCGTTTTAGGTGTTTGTCGAAAACCCCCCTTGGTGGTCCATGAATTTTATGAGTATGGCCCTAGTAGGTTTGGTGTTCTCTGAACTTTATGATAATGGTTTGTTGAATCATGTACCATCACTCTGGTTTTCCTATAAAAATATTTTCTTTTACTTGAGAGAAAATATAAATAAAACAAAATAAAATATCATATTTGTAGATATGAGTGAAATAAGTGAAATAAATTGAATCTAATCACTAAGATATTTTACCTTTTTTAAGAGTAAAATTAAGTTAAATTTATATAGAAAATCCATTGTAACAAATATGGAAATATAAAAATAAAAAAATCAAATATGTTCCAAAATCAAATCAAATTGATTTGATTTTGATACATACATATTTTAACATCCCCTCTCAAATTCAACGTGGTATAACAAAAATCAATTGAATTAAAAAAAAAAAAGATCCAAAATCCTATATGTGTTTTTGCAACCCTAAAAGAGTAGCTTTCTCCATAACTCTGGTGCTAGTTCGACTCTGGTTATCAGTTCTAGCACCAATTCTTGGCACTGACTCTGGATGTTAGATTTGGCTTTTGCTCTGATTCTATGATAAAAGATGTATGAATATAATTCTAATACCATATTAATAATAAATTTTAATATATCTCTAATATCATATTAAAAGATAAATAGATATGACTCTAATATCATGTTAGATATGAAAGAATATAATAATATTAAACATAATAATTATTTCAATTAAAATTAAAATAATATATTAAATTTATATAGAAAATTTCTTGTCATAAATATAAAAATATAATATTACAAATATAGAAATATAAAAAATAAAGAAAATCAAATATATTTCAAAATCAAATCAATAATTGACATCATTTCATAATATATTCTAACAAATTTGATTTATTTACTAAAATGAGCTTAAAATCAATTTTTGTAATGTTTTTCCAAAATTTATCTGATTTCACTTATAGGCCACGAAAATTTTACTAGAGTCAAAAAATGATGAATTTAAATAATTAACTTTTACCTTCTGAATATTATTTATAAATATCACAAACTATAAATATTGGACTTAAAACATAGCAATTGCTTAATAAACAAATCCATCACCACATATACTTGTATTAGAATCTATATTTGATAATTATGGACAGTATTAATATTTATTAATAAATAATAGTATTTTACTATATTTATATGTTGCAATTGATCCCATTTACAATAATATAATAATGCTTTCTCTCAATAATTTATATACCAACATTGATAAAATTTTGTTTTTTAAAAATTCAATTCGATTCGAATCGAATTTAGTCAGATTTAAAATAATTATTGAGTACCAATAATTTATCAAAAATAATTATTAAATAAATTAGAATTATTAAAATTCTAATTTAAACTAACAAATATGTTACTGGTAAATTCTTTTGAACATAATGGTCCAAAGAAGTTATTGATTTCAATTGAAATTATATATGATTTTAAATATAAAAATTACCAAAATAGTAATTATTTTATCCTTTTACAATATTCGAATTTAACTTACAAACTTACAAAGAGAACTCTATCTTTATTAAATTTTTTATTTTAATTAAAAAATATTATAAGTAAAATAAAAAATAAAAATGAACTAAGTAAAATTAAAAATAAAATAAAATAAAAAAACACACAAAACAAGCAAAAATAATAATGGGTTCAATTGATCTGCGTTCTCGTCAAATTCATTAGAGAACACCTAAAATGCCCTTTCATAAGAAGGTGAAAAACTTAATTTCGAAGAAAACATCCTCCCACACACTTTTTCTCATGTAATCAAGTTATCCAAAAATTATACTTTGTCCCCGATAAGAGAGATTAGTGGTCATAATTTTTTTCTCTTTCTCTAACTGAATGATCTCGTATAAAAAAATTATATTTTAATTAATTCAATTTGAATATTATCAGATTTAAATGAAAAAAAAAATTCTCTAAAGATAATCTGTTTTTAAAATTTTTAATTTAAAATTTGATTAAAAATTTAATATTTTCATTTATTAACGAGACTATCCGTCCCCTTCTCCTCTCTCTCTCTCTCTCTCTCCTCTCTCTCTCTCTCTCTCTCTCTCCCTACCTTGCCTACTTGGGCACATTTTAATACATCAATGGTTCAGATAGCTCCATCTCGACAACCTTTGAATCAACTAACTGATAGTGATTTATAATTAAAACCCCCTCAATTTTCTTTCATTTTTTATTTTTATACGGTGGTGATCCAATCTTATGACAAGTAATTTTATGAGTTTTTTTTTATTAAAATTTTGATGCCAAAATGAAAGAAAAACATCTTAATGATGAGCTATCTAAGGTTTTTCATATGGACCCATATCAAACATATCAAACCTAGCTTCATTTTGGGTATTGGTTTGATTTTGACACGAAATTGGTTGGTTCATCCAAAAATCCTTTTGGGGGAACCAATCCAATGTGGGTCCGGTTTGAGATTTGAGGATGTTAACCATCATACGCTTGTCATGTTTTGATTGCATGATTAAGGTTTTTGTTTTTTTTTTAAGTAGATTACTTGTCATCAATCAATATTTAGATTTTATTCGATTAATCTGATTTAATTATTATATGACTCTCTGTAGGAAAATTGGTTATCTCAAATTTTTTTTTTATTTTTATAATTTAAATCTAAGATTTATAAGAAGAGTTTGTTGATTTTTACTTTCACTTTGATTAGCATATGAAACGATTTGTTGTGGAGTAGGTTTTTTCTCTAGTTTCTTTCTACATAACTTTTGGGAGAGGAGGGGGATTCATCCTCCATCTCAAATTTTGGGTTGGTCTTGCATTGTTATAAGATCAAAATTTAGTGGCGTATACAGAAGGGTACATATGCATCAAATAGAGTGGGCCCATTAAAGGATTTCAAGGTTGGAAGATTACCAGATGGGACCATCTTAGCCGTCCATTTTTTGATCAATCAAATGCTTTTTCCTCTGAATCATTGTACTAGCAAACTTGATTTTATGGAGTCATAAATGTTAGTGGTCTGATCATGGCTTGTTTTTCTCAGATTTGACGCATGAAGGGGCCAGTTTTTCCCGCTTAGCGGGCCAGCCCTAAAGACACTTAAGGCCACACGTATTGACAAAGTCCCCTCGACCATGACCAGCAACGCATTTAATTTTTCGTGCGCGCTGACATAGAAATTCGGGGATTTTTTTTTATACGAATAAAATCGAATAAAAAAAAAATACCGCTTTGAACTATTCCTAAACGACAAATTCAAAGAAAGTTAAAATGAGAGAGGGAGAGAGTTCTTTGTGGGGACATACCAAGATTAAAAAATTTTTATTCAAATATTTTTTTATATATAGTGTTTAAATTTTTGTAAATGTATATATTTTTATAAATTTTATAATTCTATGTGATCAAAAAAAAAAAAAGAAAGAAAGAGTGCGGGTCAAAATTCTATTAAATACTAAATGAGATCACAATTTGGTATAAAATAGAATTGAGGGAAAGTTAAAATGAGAGTGGGAGAGAGCTCTATGTCAAACAGTAAAAAATTATTATTTAAATATCTTTTAGATATATTATTTGAATTTTCGTAAATATGTATATTTTTATAATTTTGTATAATAAAAAAAAAAGAGAAAGAGATGAGATGAAAATTTGGCATGAAATAACTTCAATTCGATAACAATAATAATAAATAAAACCTTTCTTTTTTGCTATATATATATATATATTAAGAGATGAAAAAGATTATTTGTGAATCAAAAACTAGAGTATTAAGAATGAAATCAATAGTATTTTTATAAAAAATGAGAATATAAGAAAGTGTTGAAAAAAATATTTTAATAACATGTTTAATATTGAGTGTAGAAGAAATACCAGCAATATTGTGATATTTGTAGAAGAGATCAATCGAGAGTTTAAATAAAAATTTTGTCTTCATAAAATAAGGAAAACAAAAAAAATGAAGAATAATAAAGTTATAGAACCTGATAACATTCCTATTAAAATGTGAAAGTGTTTGGATGATAGAAGTGTTTCAAGAAATGTGAATAAAAATGTTGATAAATCTTTTTAATAAAATTTGGCAAACCAAAAGGGTCCAAATATAGAGGGAAAGTATAATTACACCACCATATAAAAACAAAAGTAATATACCAAATTGTTCCAATTATCAATAAATTAAACTTATTAGTTATATTATAAAATTATGGGAGACGGTAATAGTGTATAAATTGAGATTAAAATTACGTATCTCATAATCAATTTAAATTCATACCAAAATGATCTATCATTGAAATCATTTATCTGTTTAACATTTGATAGAAATGTTTAAAGTACTGGGCATAAATTTGTACATGATATTCATTGATTTAGAAAAAACATATGATATAATTTCAAGAGACATACTATATTGGACATTGTTAAAACATTGATCTAATCGGGAGCTATTACTAATATAAAAACCTATGAGATTTAAGTGATAACTTCTTAATTCATAGTGAGTTTTGCTAATGTTTGGTCATTTCTTTTTGCAATAACGAGAGATGAAATAACAAAAAAATATCTAAAATAAAATACCATGATATATATTTTTTGCAAATGATATAGTACTAGTCAATAAAATTATAGAGGATATTAGTATTAAATTGGAGTTATAGATAGATACACTATAATTCGGAGAATTTAAATTGAATCAGTCAAAAACTGAGTATATGAGATATAAATTTATCGACAGATATTAGAATAATGAAGAAATAATTAAATTAAATGGACATGAGCTACCAAACAATGATCCTTGTAAATATTTTAACTCTATCATTCGAAATACGTAAATGGAGATGTGAATCTTAAAATTCAAATAGATTAGATGAAATTGAGAAATGTATATGAATTTTTTTTACAATCATACGATATCATTATAATTGAAGGGAAAGTTTTATAGAATTACAGTAAAACTTGTATTATTATATAATACCGAGTGTTTGACCATTAAACAATAAAAAAAATATAAAATGATTGTAAATAAAATGAAAATATTCATGTTGATATATGATAAAATTAGAAAAGATAAAATTAGAAATAAAAAGATACGCTTGAAATGAATTCACTTGTGGATAAAATGAGGGAATATCACCTGACGTGGCTTGAATATGTGCAACAAAAAACCAAAAAGTATCGGTCAAGAGGAACGAAAATTTAAATATAGAAAGATTTAATGAAATCTTAAGATAAACCGTTAAAAATTTAAATGTAATGTAGGAGATTTGGTAGGGGGTTATAGTACTTGAACCCTTGACCAAAGTCTAGAAGCAAATCCTCATACCAAAAACATAATGAACTAATAATATTAAAAATATTATAAAATAATTATTTAATCAAATTTCACCTAACAATCTACATTAATTTTAATCAATTTTTACAAAAATTACATTTTGATACACACAAACACATAATACATAGTGACATAAATCACCACATAAAACTTTTAGTTCTTTAATTATAGTTCTGCAAGAAGGAGCAATATGGACCTCTAAACAGAAAGGATGCTGCGCCATATGCATTTCCAAATATTAGGTGGAAAGCTCACTTGCATCCACACAAGGTGCCAAGTCCACAACTACTGAAACTGTTGTAATACAATCAAAGCAAAGGTAAAAGGCAAAGAGCAAATCCATCATGTCGTAAAGAGATCACAAAAATGTGAACAAAACCCAAATCAAAAGGGCCTAAGGTGGCTCACAAATCTCACAATTACAAGAAGAAAGCTCCCTCAAAACTCAAGACAAGCCATTGCTAAATTTTGGGTCAGCCTTGGGTAGAGAAAATGTGAGGACTATGGACCCCTGTTGGGCTTTCACCAAAACAACATTTCCTACAAATATTCAAACCGGAAGATTAACTTTCATACATTATCCAAACAAAGCCTTGATTTTTACAATGGTAAAAATATCTTGGGACCTTGAAAGAGAGAGGCAAAAACACTCAGAAAGAGGATAGACATGAACAACATCACTCAATAATGGCCCTCCTTGTGGGTATGTTTTTCTCCTATCATACAAGCCGCAACAAGTTGCTCGAACCCATTTTTGTGGGTCTTCTTCTTGGACTCTTCTTTAACAACTTTCTTATCAGCTTCTGCAGCAATCTCTAGGTCAACTCTCTTCTTCTCTGCCGCTACTTCTTGTTCCAACTACTAGTTCTGACTCTAGCTATCAATTCTAGCTCCAACTCTTGGCGCTGACTCTGGATGTTAAATTTGGCTTTTGCTTTGATACTATGATAGGCGATGTACGAATATAACTCTAATACCATATTAATAATAAATTTTAATATATCTCCAATACCATATTAAAAGATAAATGAACTTGACTCTAATATGATATTAGATAAGAAAATAATATAATAATATTAAACATAATTCTCCATTATTTCAATTAAAATATTATAATAAATTGAATTTACATAAAAAAAGTTATTATCATAAATATACAAACATAATATTACAAATATAGAAATATAAAAATAAAAAAAAAACCAAATATATTTGGAAATAAAATCAATAACATTACATATTATATTCTAACAAATTTGATTTATTTAATAAAATGAACTTAAAATCAATTTTTGTAATGTTTTTCCAAAGTTTACCTGATTTTACTTATAGGCCACCAAAATTTTACTATAGTCAAAAAATGATGAATTTAATAATAAACTTTTACCTTCTGGATATTATTATACAAATATCACAGACTATAAATATTGGACTTAAAACACAGCAATTGCTTAATAAACAAATCCATCGTCCCATATACTTGTATTACAATCTATATTTGATAATTATGGACAATATTAATATTTATTAATAAATAATATTATTTTACTATATTTATATGTTGCAATTGATCTCATTTATAATAATATAATAATGCTTTCTCTCAATAATTTATGTGCTAAAGTTTTCAATATACAAAACCAATGATATAATAATAATTTAAATATTTTTATTTAGAAATTTTAATTGTTTATTATAAAATATTATATTTTTTACTTTTTATTTTAAAATATTTTACGAATAAAATAAAATAAAATAAAATAATTTAAAGATTAAAATTTTCCATACAAGCCCAAGTTTGTGGCAAGAGAATTTAAATATTTTGGAGACCTTGGTCTTTGAAATTATTATAAATCTAATCATCGTGAGAGGGACGCCCAGGCTTTGGAGTTTTTTGATATAAATATGAAATTTTGAGCTTTGTACGGAAAAAAAATCTAGAACATCGAGAAAAAAATTCGTTAAATCGGATACATATATCGCAGGTTGAAGATGCTACATACCATGTCACGCTTTCGACATGTCACATACATCTGTCACTGCGACATATGTCTGTAGCAAATTTTGTAAGATTCCCAAATGCATTTTAAATAGCTTGGGTAGACCATTAAACCTTGGCTTTCGTCTCACTCCCTTCGTTGCAGGAAGATGGTGAAATTCCCAAATGGCAAATATTCCCTGCCCATGCGTAAGAAGGGACCACCACTACCACCACCACTGTCTTCATCTTCATCCTCTCTCCACCAACTCCACAAGAAGAAAATCAGAGATTTGCCCAATTTGACCTACTGCCATAGCAGTAGACTTCTTATCACCAACCCCACCAATTCCCAAGAAGAAGTTCCCAACCCTTCTCTACAGTGAGTGGCGAATTGCCCTTTTCTACAAACAATGTCTCAAGAATGTCGAATCTTTCAAAATTTGCTCCTATTGCTTCTCTGAATCTTTTTTAATCAACTCCCTTTGTTGTCCCAATTTGGGAACAGTATCACCGTTGGTATGTTGCATGGGCGATGTGCGTATATCGCATGTTGAAATTGTGACATACCATATCGTATATTGAAGATGCGATATATCACGTCGTATGTTCAACCCGCGATATATGTGTCATTTAATGAATTTTTTTCTTTTTAATGATATTTTAGATTTTTTTTTTAAATTATGCTACTTCCGCAAAGCTCTGGAATTTTCTTTTCTACAAGCTCATTCTTTTCTGGCATCTTGGACCTAATGAATTCATGCAAAATTTTTAATTATTTTTTGGAACATTCAAGCTAAAAATATTAAGAACCGAAGATAATTCTTTGAAGTAAACCCTCTCTCTCTCTCATACCAGAAGGCTTGTGGTTGGAGACTACACACTAACAAAAGTCACTCCATCTTATAAATTATTAAATAACTAACGTCTCGTTGGTTTATGATTTAGACATTAACACCCCCTTAATCAAAATTTTTGAATTTAAGGTAATCAAAATTTTTGAATTTAAGTCTTGTATGCGAAGAAAACAAGTATTGAAAGAGTTTTACCTTTTAAACACCCAATTTGATTTGAAATGAATTTAGTCAGATTCTAAATAATTACCGAATATTAATAATTTATCAAAAATAATTATTAAATAAATAAAAATTATTAAAATTCAAATTTAAACTAACAAACATGTTACTAGTAAATTCTTTTATTTAGGAAAATTATTATACTCTTAAAATTTTGATGATAACAAAATCTTTTCTAGTATTTTAATATTTTTACTAAATGTGCAGAATAACTTTGATTTAAAAAATCTCATAAAAGTGGGTCACAGAGGTTGCGATAAAAGTTGCCATAACAGTAAGTTATTTTGGGTCATAAAAGATGTCGTAGAAGTACAAGATTTATTCTTTCTACTAATTGAAAACCCAATCAACAATTTAAGTGTAGATTAAAAACTACACTTAGTTCAAAATATGTTAGGACACAATTGACCAAGTCATGATTAAAGGAATATCTTGTGAGAAAGGAAAGTCTAAGAGAACCAAAGGAGGAAGGTTTTCAAGTGTAAACCATAATCTAGAAAAATATTTGAATTCAAATAAACTTAAATTCAAACATGAAAATTGTGACTATTGACTTCATTTAATAAAGAAAGAAGGATCTCTCCTAAGAGCTCCAAAGGAAGAAAGTTTTCAAATCCAAACCACAATTCGGAAAAATATTTAAATTCAAATGAAATTGAATTTAAATATGGCGACTGCGGCTATTAACCACATCCAGTAAGGAAAAAAGAATTTCTTATAGAGAAGGAAAGCCTAAAGTCTTACTTATGCAAGAGACATTTTCAGAAGTTGATTTTTTGGAAGGATTTTGAATTTTTTAGCAAATTCTATCAATTAGGGAAATCTCAAAAATTAGGGAATATTCACTATCTAAAAATTAAGTTGCAATATCTTGATGGTGATTTTGTGCAATTATTGGAAGCTTTGAAGGATGGAAATTGAAGTTAAATAAGGGGCACGCAAATCAGAAAAGAGCAGTAATTGAGGAGAGCAATTTTCTAAACATTGAAGTGAAGGAATCTCTGCACAAGGAGGGTGTCATTTGAAAAATTTCTATTGTCATTTTCAAAATAAATTCTTTGTATTTTGATTATTGTGAATCGAGTTTTGTGAGGTAGATGTTGTAAGATTTGTTTGATCACCATTGTTGGACGAAGATATCTTCAAGTAAAAAGATCAAAAGTCAACAATTTTTGGATTGTACTTTGTAATTTCGCATTATAATGAAAAACTAGTAAATTGTTAGATCCTGACTTATTGGCTGGAATAGTGGATGTAGGCACAAGACAAAACCACTATAAAATTGAATTTGTCTCTCTATCTTTTTATTTTTATTTTATCTTTATTTTTCGCTACATATATTTAAATTGGCTATAGGATTATTTTATATTTAAGTGGAGTTAGATTAAATTTTTTAAAAACCAATCAATACAACCAATTCAACCCCCTTTCTTGGTTATCATAGAGACCAACAAGTGGTATCAGAGCCCAGTACTCTACTCCAGTAAAGAGACTTCTCTAGAGTAAAAGATTCATGGCTTTTCCTTATAATTATGGTCATGCCGTAAATCGAACATCATACTTTGATGGTGCTAATTTTTCCTACTTGAAGTGTAGGATGGAGATATTTATAAAAACTACAGATTATGAAATTTGGGAGGTTATTACCTCTGAAGATTTAGTTATAAAAGACCCAACAATAACCGAAGGGGATAAGAGAATAATTTTATAAATTTTAGGGTTAAACATTTGCTTTTTTGTGCTATCTCTCCCACTGAATTTAATTTTGTTTCTTCATGTACCACAGCAAATGATATTTGGGATAAATTATGCATCACTCTTGAAGGGACTAGCACGATAAAGAAAACACAAATCAACTTGTTGATGAAAGAATATGAAGTTTTCCGATTTCAACAATGAGAGAATGTTAAATATATGTTTAATAGATTTTCTATTATTACTAATAAACTTGATTCTCTTGGAAAAAAAAATTCAGATGCAGATCAAATATGGAAGGTTTTTCGGGTATTGCCAAGGACTTGAGACGCTAAGAAGATTGCAATTGAGGAAGCCCAAGGCGTCAACAAATTGTTCCGAAATGAACCTAGAGGAAAATTAATGTCTTACTACCGTTGAATATGAAAATAAGAAGAAAACTATAGTATTTGTGGTTAAGGAAGATGAAAATTCTATAGAAGAAGACAGCATAGATGAAGACATCAACTTGCTAGCCAAAAAATTCACTTGAGCCTTCATGAAAAAAGGTAAAAATGCCTTCAAATCTAAGAATTTTTAGAACTCACGAAAGGTTAAATTGAATGCAGGAAATGACAGCCATGAAAGGGAGCAAAAAGATGAGAAAGTTTGCTATGATTGCAAGAAACAAGGACACATAAAATACGAGTGTCCAGTCTTGTTGAGAACAATCGAAGCATTCACGAAGAAAAACAAAGCAATGATGGCCACATGGAGTGATTCAAAAGAGGAAGAATCGAACGATGAAGTTTCTGATACATTAGAGGAAGTTAACCTTTATTTTATGGCAAAGAATGAGGTGAACTCTGAAAATTCAATTGAAGCTACTGAATTTGACAGTATGTTAAACATAATTTTAGACCTAAAAAATAAGGTTGTGATACTGGAAAATGAGAAGATTATGTTTAGACAACCAAACCAGTTGCTGAATTCCGAATTGAAGACTATAAGAGCTGAAAATGATGTATTAAAAACTGAAAATTGTGAGCTGAAAACTAAAATAAATGTTCTGAAAAATAGGATATATGTTTTGTCAAAATCCATAAAAAACACCTTTCAAAAATTTTATGAGAGTGATGAAAAATTAACAAAATTATTTTTTTTCAAAGAATGGATATTTCTGAAAAGGGTTTAGATTATGCATATGACAATAAAATAGTTTCAAACTCTAAAAATGGTAGTTTTGTCAAAGCAGCAAATTTAGGGAAAATGAGCACTTCTAGGATTGTAGAAATTTCTCACAAATGTGTTAAAAAAATTGCAAACAATAGTAAAAATGTTGCACCAAGATTGTACAGAAATTTTGCACAAACTGCACAATATAATCATAGAAGTAATACTCATACTGTAGAAAAATTTTACAGAAAGTCACATAGAAGTATCTATAGAAGTTTTCATAGAAGCATCCACAGAGACTCTACCAAAAAAATAAAATTTCACAAAAAATTTAATTCTAGATTTAGGTACAATAAATTTGGATATATTCAAAATGATTTTGGGTATAAACCTTATTATTTCAGAAATAAAAATAACATTTCATGTTATATATATTACAAAATTGGTCACTTTGCTAAGACTTGTTTCATGAGCAAACCTACTGCATTTCAAGAAAATTTTCATTGTGATACAAGATTATTTTCTAAAGAGTCAAAACTTGTTTGGGTACCTAAAAACAAATGATTTTTTTAGATTTATTTGAATTTTATTTTTAGAAAATAAGATGATACATTTGAGTCATTTAGGAAATGAAATTGTAAGTTGAGTGTATAAAATGTAAAATTCAGTTGTTTTGTCAATGGTGGAATTATAACATATCTCAATAGGAAATTATTATGCCCAAAACCCTTAAATAGAGAGAGATTTGAAAATATTAGAAATGAATTTTGAATATTTTCCTTCAAAAAAAAAATGAGACATACATAAATCAATGAAATTTCTGAAATATGTGATATTTGTGCTAATATTTGTTCTATTTTCTTTTTGATAAAACAAAAAAGAGGAGAATTAAAAAAATAAATATATATATGTATACATTAAGGAGGAAAAAATTAAATGCACATATTAAGGGGAAGAAAATTTAATAAATTTATAAATTGAGGGGAGTTTGAAAATGTGGATTCACTTGAAAATATGCATTCTAGATATTTTTAAATATTTATTTTTTATGGTTTTGTTGTCATAAAAAAGGAAAAGACTGTTAGAAAAATTGTTGTCCCCTTAGGATTTTGATGATAACAAAATCTTTTATAGTATTCTAACATTTTTACTAAATTTGCAGAGTAACTTTGATTTGAAAAATCTTATAAAAGTGGGTCATAGAGGTTGCTATAAAAGATGCCATAGCGGCATGTTATCTTAGGTCATAGAAAATATCGCAGAATTACAAGATCTATTCTTTCTATTAATTGAAGACCCAGTAAGCAATCTAAGTGTAGATTGAAAACTATACTTAGTTCAAAATATGTTAAAACACAATTGACCAAACCATGAGTAAAGAAATATCTTGTGAGAAAGGAAAGTCTAAGAGAATCAAAGGAGGAAGATCTTCAAGTCTAAACCATAATTCGAGAAACTATTTGAATTCAAATGAATTTAAATTTAAATATGAAAATTGCGACTATTAATTTTATTCACAATAAAAGAAGGATCTCTCCTAAGAGCTCCAAAGGAGGAAAGTTTTCAAGTTCAAATCACAATTCGGGAAAATATTTAAGTTCAAATAAACTTAAATTTAAATCGACTGTGGTTATTGACTACATCCAGTAAGGAAAAAAGAATTTCTTATAGAGAAGGAAAGTCCAAAATCTTACCTATGCAAGAGACATTCTCAGAAGTTGATTTTTTGGAAGGATTTTGAATTTTTCAGCAAATTCTATCAATTAGAAAAATCTCAAAAATTAGAAAATATTCACTACCTAAAAATCAAGAAAGTTACAGTATCTTGATGATGATTTTGTGCCATTATCAGAAGTTTTGAAGGATGAAAATTGAAGTTAAATAAGGGGTACGCAAATCAAAAAAGAGCAGTAATTGAGGAGAACAATTTTTTAAACATTGAAGTGAAGGAATCTCTGCACAAGGAAGGTGTAATTTGAAAAATTCATGTTGTTATTTTCAAAATAAATTCTTTATATTTTGATTATTGTGAGTTGAGTTTTGAATTGAGTTTTGTGAGGTAGATATTGTGACCATTGTTGGACGAAAATATCTTCAAATAAGAAAAATTAGAAGTCAACAGTGTTTGGATTGTATTTTATAATTTTGCATCATAATGGAAAACTAATAAGTTGCTAGATCCCAATTTGCTGGTTGGAAGAATGGATGTAGACACAAGGTCGAACCCTCTTTTTTTATTGTCACAGGGACAACACTTTTGAACATAATGGTCCAAAGAAGTTATTGATTTCAATTGAAATCGTATAAGATTTTAAATATAAAAATTACCTAAATAATAATAATTTTATCCTTTTAACAATATTTGAATTTAACTTACAAAGAGAACTCTATCTTTATTAAATTTTTTTATTTTAATTAAAAATATTATAAATAAAATAAAAAATAAAAAATAAAAAAGAACTAAGTAAAATTAAAAATAAAATCAAATAAAAAATAGTTGATTTGTGTTCCCGTCAAATTCATTATAGAACACCTAAAAAGCCTTTTCTTATGAAGGTGAAAAACTTAATTCCTAAGAAAACATAATCCAACTCTTTTTTTTTTTTTATTACATTAAAATTTAAATTCGGGATCATTAAATTAGGAAGAAAATTTGTAACCATTAAACTATTCCCTTGAGATATCAGCACACACACTCTCTCTCATGTAATTAACGAGTATCCAAAATTATATTTCAATTAATTCAATTCGTATTGGACTTAAATGAGAAGAAATTCTCCAAACGTAATTTTTTTTATTTTAAATTTCAAAATTTATATATAAATTTAATTTTTTATTCACTAAATCAATTATTATTTTTATTTTTATTCACTGATTTGTGCCCATGTATACTTCTTTCCCAAAAAAAAGGCCAAACCGAACATAATCTTTTTGGGAAATGTTCAACTGCAACAATAGGAAGATGTTAGTGTGGTGGGCCTACTTGGGCACATTTTAGTACATCAATGGCTTAGATAGGTCCATCTCAACAACCTTTAATTCAGCTGACTGATATGGTATATAATTAAAACCCTATCAATTTTCTTTCTTTTTTTATTCTTGAACGGTGGTGATCCAATCATATAACAAGTAATTTTATGGGTTTTTTTATTAAAATTCTGATATCAAAAACTCTGAAAGGAAACATCTTAATGATGAGCTATCTAAGGTTTTTCATATGGACCCATATCAAACCTAGCTTCTTTTTGGGTATTGGTTTGATTTTGTAATGAAATTGGTTGTTTCACCCAAAAACCCTTTTGGGGGAACCAATCCAATGCGAGTTCGGTTCGAGATTCGGGCGTGCTAATCATCGTACACTTGTCATGTTTTGATTGCATGATTAAGGTTTTTGTTTATTTTTTTAAATAAATTATTTGCCATCAATATTTAAATTTCACTTGATTAATTTGATTCAAATACTATAAGATCATTCGTAAAAGAATTGATTCTCTTAAATTTTATTATTATATTCTTATCTAAAATTTATAATTAAAGAATTATAATGTCTAATCATTATCCCACAGGAGTTTGGTGGATTTTGCTTTCCCTTTGATTAGCACATAAAACGGTTTGTTGTGGGGTAGGTTTTTTCTCTAGTTTCTTTCTACATCACTTTTGGCAGAGGAAAGGGTTTCCTCCTCTATCATAAATTTAGGGTTGGTCCTGCATTGATAAAAGGATCAAAATTTAGTGGCCTATACAGAAGGGTACATGTGCATCAAATAGAGTGGGCCCATTAAAGGGAATCAAGGTTGGAAGATTACCGGATGGGACCATCTTAGCCGTCCATTTTTTTTATCAATCAAATGCCTTTTCCTCTGAATCATTGTACTAGCAAACCTGATTTTATGGAGTCATAATCTGATCATGGCTTGTTTTTCTCAGATATGACGCATGAGGAGGCCAGTTTTTCCCACTTTGTGGGCCAGCCCTAAAGACACTTAAGGCCACATGTATTGACAAAGTCCCCAGGACCATGACCAGCAACACAATTAATTTTTCGTGTGCGGTCAACATAGAAATTCAGGGAAAGCTAAAATGAGAGAGGGAGAGAGTTCTTTGTAGGGACATGCCAAGACAAAAAAAAATTATTTAAATATTTTTTTAGATACAATATTTATATATATATATATATATATATATATTTGATTTTTATAATTCTATGTGATAAAAAAAAGAAGAAAGAAAGGTAGTATAGGTCAAAATTCTGTTAAATACTAAATGCGATGACAATTTGGTATGAAATGTCTTCGATTTAATAACAATAATAATAAATAAAACTTTTCTTTTTCACTATATATATATATATATATATATATATATGTATGTATATTAAGAGATGGAAGAGATTATCTGAGAATCAAAAATTAAAATGTATAATAAATTATATAAAATTTAAATTGTGTTAAATATATTAAGAGTGAAATTAATAGTATTCTTATAAAGAATGAAGACATAAGAAAGTGTTGGACAAATTATTTTGATAATCTGTTTAATGTTGAGTGCATAAGAGATATCAGCATCGCGATATTTGTAGAGAAGATCAATAGGGATTTTAAATATAAAATTTGTCCTCATAAAATAAGGAAAACAAAAAATGCATAATAATAAAGTTATAGAACCCAATGACATCTCTGTTGAGGTGTAAAAGTGTTTGGATGATAGAAGTGTTTCGGTGAAATGTGAATAAAAATGTTGATAAATCTTTTTAATAAAATTTGATAAATAAAAAAAGTCCAAATATAGAGGGAAAATATAGTTGTGTATTACTATATAAGAATAAAGGTAATATACAAAATTGTTTCAATTACCGATAAATTAAACTAATTAGTTATATTATAAAGTTGTGGGAGATGATAATAGAGTATAAATTGAGATTGAAGTTACGTGTTTTAGAATCAATTTAAATTCATATCAAAATGATCTACCACCGAAATCATTCACTTGTTCAGCATTTGATAGAAATGTTTAAAGTACAGATCAAAAACTTGCGTATGATATTTATTAGTTTAGAAAAAACATATGATATAGTTGCATACTGTGGTGGATATTGTTAAAGAAGTGGATCTTTTTAAAATACATTAATCTAATCGGGAGCTATATCAATGTAAGAACCTATGGGATTTAAGTAAGAACTTTCCAATTCATAGAGAGTTTCGCTAATGTTTGGTACTAAATTTGTTCCTTTTGTAATAATAATAGATTAAATAAAGAAAAATATTTAATATAAAATATCATAGTATATATTTTTTGCAAATGATATAATACTAGTTGATGAAATTAGAGAGAATATTAACACTAAATTAGAATTATAGAGGAATACACTAGAATTCGGAGAATTTAAATTGAATAAGTCAAAAACTGATTATGTAAGTTGTATATTTACTGGTAGATATCAGAATACTGAAGAAATAATTAAATTAAAAGGACAAAAGCTACAAAAGAATGATCCTTTTATATATCTTAACTCTATCATTCGAAATGACGACAACATAAATGGAGATGTGAATCATAAGATTCAAATAGATTCAATGAAATGGAGAAATGTATATGAAATTTTTTGTAATCACATGATATCATTGTAATTGAAGAGAAAGTTTTATAAAATTATAGTAAAACTTGTATTATTGTATAATATCAAGTGTTACACTACTAAACAATATTAAAAATATAAAATGATTGTAATTAAAATGAAAATATTTATATAGATGCGTAGTAAAATTAGAAATGAAAAGATACGTTGCAAATGAATTTAATTGTGGATAATATGAGAGAATATCACCTAAAGTGCTTTGGATATGTCCCCAAAGGGATAGCATAATGGTCACAATTTCCCTCTCTCAATTCGATTATCCTGAGTTGAAATCATGATATATAAAAAAAAAAAAGTGATTTGGATATGTCCAACAAAGAATAACAAATGCACCAGTTAGGAAGAACGAAATCTTAAATATAGGAAATTTAGTAAAATATCAAGATAAACCATTAAAAAATTTAGATATAAATTATCTGTAAAAATATAAATGTCAATAATTTAATTATAAAAATAACTTTAGATAGGAAAGAGTAACATAGAAAATTCTGAATTGGTTGAAATAATACACTTTTATTATTATTATTAAATTTAATAAAATATCAAAATAAACCATTAAAAAATTTAGATATAAGTTGTCTGTAAAAATATAAATGTCAAGAATTTAATTATAAAAATAAATTTAGATAGGAAAGAGTAACATAGAAAATTCTGAATTGGTTGAAATAATACACTTTTATTATTATTATTATTATTATTATTATTATTATTATTATTATTATTATTATTATTATAAGTTTAGTTTATTTTTGCCTTTTTTATTATTTAGATTTATTTTTCTATTTTTGTTTTCAAATTTTATTATATGTTATTTTATATATTTATTTATTTTCTTTTTTCTCTCTACTCCCTTCCTCTCAAATGTGACTCTAAAAATTAAAATTAAAACTCAATTTGTTGTTGTTTATATACATACATTCATTTTTTTTTTTTTGTGAGAACATATATTCATATACATAGATATAAACAATATCTGAATTCATACTTTGGCAATTTGATACTTTGGTGTCCAATAAAATTAGAGCAAATATGTCACCCTAAATGTTTCTTAGTACAAAACATCCATATGCACACAAGTGTTTACAAAACATTCAACAATCTGCAAGAACCTAGTGTCTATCTTCCGCGTGTGGGTAATGACTAAGATTGGAAGGCCATTTGGTAGGGGGCTATAGTACTTGAATCCCTGACCAAAAGTCTGGAAGCAAATCCTCATACCAAAAGCATAATGGACTAATAATATTAAAAATATTATAAAATAATTATTTAATCAAATTTCACCTAACAATAAAAAAGGGCTCTTCCACAAAAAAAAAAAAATCATGCAGTACACAAAATACCCCTAACTTATAATACGAGGATAGAGAGAGATGATAGATATTTATATACACGATCTCTAATCTGTAATCTCAAGATCAATTCAATCGTTTCGCCCTCAATCTACATAATACGCCCAACAATCTATATTAATTTTAATCAATTTTTATAAAAATTATATTTTGATACATACATAATACATAGTGACATAAATCACCACATAAAACTTTTAGTTCTTTAATTATAGTTCTGCAAGAAGGAGCTTTATGGACCTCTAAACAGAAAGGATGCTACGCCATATGCATTTCCAAATATTAGGTGGAAAGCTCACTTGCATCCACACAAGGTGCTAAGTTCACAACTACTGATACTGTTGTAATACAATCAAAGCAAAGGTAAAAGGCAAAGAGCAAATCCACCATGTCGAAAAGAGATCACAAAAATGTGAACAAAACCCAAATCAAAAGGCCCAAAGGTGGCTCACAAATCTCACAATTTCAAGAAGAAAGCTCTATCAAAACTCAAGACCTGCCCAACCAGCCATTGCTAAATTTTGGGTCAGCCTTGGGTGGAGAAATTGTTAGGACTATGGACCCCCATTGGCTTTCACCAAAACAACATTTCTTACAAATATTCAAACCGGAAGATTAACTTTCATACATTATCCAAACAAAGCCTTGATTTTTACAATAGTAAAAATATCTTGGGACTTAAAAAGAGAGAGGCAAAAACACTCAGAAAGAGGATAGACAGGAACATCATCACTCAATAATGGCCCTCCTTGTGGGTATGTTTGTCTCCTTTCATACAAGCTGCAACAAATTGCTTGAACCCATTTTTGTGGGTCTTCTTCTTGGACTCTTCTTTAACAACTTTCTTATCAGCTTCTGCAGCAATCTCTCTGTCAACTCTCTTCTTCTCTGCCGCTACTTCTTGTTCCAACTGCAAGCATAGCTGATCACACACACGTTAGACCCACCACCATTAACATTAACAAACTCTCATTCAATCTGGTAAATCAACATTAAAACAACAATCTCTTATTAAAAAATATTGGTTTTTCAGTAAAAATCTTTTAAATAAAATAGGAAAACATTTAAGATAGATTGATGTGACTTGAGATTTTTCTAAACTACCCCTTACATAGTATGTTTGCTCTGTGTTAAGGTAGGACAAAAAAACATGTTAATGTAAATAAATTGTAATTTTAGTTCTACCTTTAGGACACGTTTCTCCAGGAGGGTGACCCTCTCAATGAGGGTACCCTTGACCTCGGTTTCGACCATCACATCATCAATCGGACGGCAGTGCTTCTCCAAGCTCTTGGGAGAGAAATCGACGGATGAGACTGCTCCTTCGCTTGTAAGGGTCCCACTTGAGGGAGTCGATGCACCCGAACTCTTTGGTGATCTGCATGTATTAACTCTAATCTCCTCCAAGTGCCTCAACTGCAATGGAAAATGCAACAATTCATAAGTTAATCAAGTGGGCTGCTTTTCCTACACCTATTTTTTTACCTTAAGACTCGAACCCGGCAACTTGATGGGTGTTCATACAAAGTAAAGATTTTTATCCAAATATAATAAAAAATTTTCTAAAATTAGATCAAAACAAACCAAGATACATGAAAGATGCATCATTACCATCATGTCAAGGCGGTCCAAACGAGCAAGAATTGGCTCTTCAGTGGTAGCCATTATTATTTTTTCCCGGGAAATGTTTCTCTCTCTCTAGATATATTTTTTTGCATTTGCTTTGGCTTCCAGACACGAAAAGAGCAAACGAGAAGATTTGTTATGGGCGAGAGGGTCATGGACGATTTGAAGATATACATGTTATAAATTACGTTATCACGTGACACGTGGCGATAACCCAAGTATGGGTGTCAGGATTGTTGGCGTACACGTGGCAGTCTGATGCAATCACTAACGAAAAGGTTGGATACGGATAGGTATTGTTTTGGATTTATGTGGTTTTGACACGTCATCATTTCATGCATTTTGTGAAGTTAAGAATTCGGGTTATGTTTATTCTAGACCTATCCATATGACACCAGAACATTAATACTTATACAAACTATTGAAAAATCGAGAGAGATTCCAAATTATAGGTGAGTGCGTGCCCAAGCATCGTGCCTTGTAACCTAGGGAAAACGAAAAATATCAAAATAAATATATAAATATAAAAGATATAAAAATATTTATTGTTTTAAAAAATAATAAAATAGTTATATTTTATAATAAAAATCTAAAATAATCAAATATATAATTATTAATCATAAAACAAATAATATAAAAAATAAAATTATCATTAAATAAATAAACACTACAAAAAAATCATCAATTTGCGACAAATTTGTAAGAAAAATTCATCCCAAAACAACTTTGCGACGAATTTTGCAACATTTTTTTTTTTGTCCCTAATAAGTTGTCGTAAAATTTTGGGACGAAAATTAATTTTTTGTCGCAAAAATTTCCAACAAATAGTCTTTTGTCGCAAAATTCGTCACAAATTAGCGACGAACTTAGCAACGAAAAAATATTTTATTGGAAATTTGAGACAAAACCAATTTTCGTTGCAAATCTGAGACGAATTTATTTTCGTCGCAAATTTGCGACGAAAATTGAATTCGTCGCAGATTTGCTACGAATTTAAATTTCGTCGTAGATTTGTGATGAAAACTATATTCGTCGCAGATTTGCGACGAAAACTAGATTTGTCGGAGATTTGCGACGAAAACTAGATTCGTCGCAAATTTGTGACAAAAATTAAATTCGTCACAAATTTGCCACGAATACAAATTCGTTGTAAAATTTATTGCAAATTTGTGACGAATGAATTTTTTGTTGGAAAATTCGTCGCAAAATTAAATCCTTTTTAGCAACGAAATTTGCGACGACCATTGTTTTTAGGGACAAATTTTACGACGAATATGTATTTTTTCGACAATTATTTTTATTAGCATATTTGGATCATTTTTCCCGATATAACCTGTTTTTATACCTGCTCATCCAACTTAATCAACAACTAATCATTCAAATCGTTTTTAATATCAAATTTCAGCCATCTATACTCATAAATATAACTAACTATTCAATAAGATCAATAAGTTTAAAATTCAACAAAAAATCATAATAGTAATATCAAAGATAAAAGCAACATCAAGTCTAAATGTTAAAATATCAATAATCATACATAACCATGAAAATAAATATAATGAGTATCAAAATGTAAGTCAAATAACAGTACACAATCTCAAGTATGACCGCCACCACTATCATCATCATCATCATCGAAGAAATCATCACATTCATCACCATCGCGAACATTATCAGGAGGAGAAATAGAAGGGGGAATCTGACTTGGAGCGTAAGCTAACTGAAGATACTGCATAATTAACATTTGCTGCGTGCAGAATTCGTTCATTTCTTGCGTGTGCTTTGCTTAAAGTTTATTGAATTTCTGATCTCTTTGCAGCAGTAAGTCCTTCAAATGGCTCACCTCATGATTCAATTGATTTATTTCTGCCCTGATTACTGGTGGGGTGGAAGAAGATGAATCAGGGAATTTGTAAGTTATGCTCAAAGAACCTAGCCCAACTACTCTACCCCCTTGTGCTCCACCAATCACCTCGAGCCATGTATTCATATTATCAACAGATGGCTCAGATCTGCCAGCATCATCACTAACACTCGAACTTTTGCGTGACATTTCATCATATCTCTCCTGTATTGTCATGAGAAAAATTAAAATAAATTTCTAATAACAATATAATACAAGCATATATAATCTTGATTAAATATATGTATATATATAAAGGAAAATAAAAAAATTAGTAACATAAATCATGAGACTATATAGGATATAAATTATGAACATCCATATTAACATTGAATAAGTTAAAAGTTATGGAAAAAAAAAATCTCTATCAAGTAATTAATTAGAAATCAAAAAATCAACTTAGCAATAAAAATAAACTTGGGAGAGACTAACCTAATAAATTTATCTTCCTACATTGTTATAATATATTTAACATAATATGATCAAATCAACATTGAAAATTTTTATTAAATAATTGGAAAATTTGAAATTACAAACCTTAATTGCTCTAGCTCTCTCCCCGCTCCAAGTCTTGTCTTTCTTCTGAAATGTGCGCGTGAAAATTTCTATGAATGAAGCCTCAGTCCCCGTTTCCTTAGCCTAAAATAAAAAAACACTGTTAAAAATAATGAAATAGTTTAAATTAGATTACAAAATTAGTGTTTGTATAAAATTATCAATCTATTTCTATGTTCACCGATATTGATCGAGCCTCCTGTATACGTCGCAGACGATTCCCCTAAATTATAAGCTCGGTTTTTTGAGACCGTGTATTCTTTTTATAGTGTCTAGTAAGAAATATAAAACCATTGATTGCAAGTCCACTTAATTTCTTCACTAATGAACCTAAAATAATATAAGACCAAGATAACTCAAATTAATATAAATAAAATAAAATGTGCATGAAACATAACTTTAAAAAAAAAAATCGGGAACTTATAGTTTCCTTTGACCAAACATAAAAGGTTTCACATTAGCAACATTAATTAATCACTCAAATTAATAATACTAAGGTCCAACATATCACCCATGTCAAATGAATCTCTTGGTTCATTATCACTCAAAGATGCATAATAACTTAGTAAGTCTGAATGGCGTTACTTTGTAGTCGGTGCTCGGATTGGTTTTTTCTCAAAACGATCCAGAAACATTTTGCGAAAGATGAAAAAATGGGAAAAAAAAGGTAAAAAAGCTAAAAACTGAAGGACAAGAGAAGTTTGTACATACAAGACCAGTTTCGAGAAGCCGGTTAGGCATTGGGCTCTGTAAATACATAACTGCTGTAAAGCCAGTTAACCATTTGAGCCATGCCTTTATGACAATTGTCAGATTATTAGATTTTCAAAATGAAAAGGGTGAGCATTAGATCGACTATCTTGAATAAATTTACCGATATGAGATTGTGCAATGAAGAAGTGACAACTGTTATGGGTCACACCCATAGCTTGTCCTGACATATAAACAAGTTGTTCCTCATAAGTTATCAAGTCTGAATAGAGTGCAGTATCAGGTACCGTGATACTTTAAATGGTGTAACTTCGCAGTCCGTGCTTAGATTGGGGCAAAATAAAAAAAACAAAATGAAACAAAATGCAAAACACCAAAAAAGCAGGAGAAGTTTGTACATACGAGACAAGTTTCGAGAAGTCGGCCACGCATAGAGCTCTGTAAATACATATCTGATGTAAGCAAGGCAACCACTAAAGGCTGTTCACTCCTCTGTAACATTGAATCTCCTCAATGATATGAAAATCCTAAAACAGAAAGAGAAAAACAAGAGTAGTTTCTACATAACGAAAGTACAATAAAAATTTGCTCCGAAAAAATAACCATGCAATATCTAAACAAAAGTAGTCAAGGTATAGATACCCAACAATACATGAGGAGCCTTCTTCTTTCCGGCAATGGCAGACACCAGTAGAATGATTATGAGATGAAAAAGGAAAAATAAAAAAGGGCAACCAGAAAGAGAAAAATTGAAAAGAAGAGGAGCCGCCTGCCTGCCTTATCTTGTCGTTGCCCTAGCCTCCTGAAATAGGGATGTCTTAGCCTTTGGAATATTGAGATTCAATGTTTGAGATTTCCAGGAGTCGCCTGTCCCCAGCAGCCCACGTTGTCGCCCTAGCCTTTGGTGGGAAAAAATTTCACAAGCACAAGCACAAACGCGCGCCCTCTTTCGTTTACGCGTGACTCTGGGCAGCGCAGGGGCTGCGGCCCCTTGCCGCGGCTAGCCCGCGAAGGGCAGATCCCGTGGCTTGGCCGCCGGATCTGGCTTCTACAGCACAGATCCGCGGCCCAGCTTCCTGCGGCTGAGAGAGAGAGAGGGAGAGAGAAAGAGAGAGAGAGAGAAAGAGAGACAGATTACCTATCACCATCGTAGATCCGGCGTCCCTTCCGCCATCCCTTCACATAACCACTTTGCGGCTATTCGACAATGAACAAAGCTAGAGAGAGAGAGAGATAGTGAGAGTGAGAATGAAGAAAAACTGAAGTGTTGGAAAAAATGGAAATTAGGGACAAAAAAATTTTGTCCCTAAATTCGTTGCAAATCAGGGATAAAAATTAAATTTCATCCCTGATTCAGGGACGAAAAAAAATTCGTCCCTAAATCAGGGACGAAAAAAAAATTCATCCCTAAATCAGGGACAAAAATTAAATTCGTCCCTGATTTAGGGACGAAAAAAAAATTTTTTCCCTGAATTAGGGACGAAAAAAAAATTCGTCCCTGAATCAGGGACGAAAAATAAATTCGTCCCTGATTCAGGGACGAAAATTTAAATTTGTCCCTGATTCAGGGACGAAAAAATAATTCGTCCCTGATTTAGGGACGAAAAAAAAAATTCGTCCCTGAATTGGGGACGAAAAAAAATTTTAAATATAAAAATTATGTAATTATAAAATTCAAATATAAAAAAAAATCAAATATTTTATAATTATAAGATAATTAATATAAAAATAAAAATAATAATTAAATAAATAATTCATTAAATATAAAAAAAAATGTAATTATAAAAAATATAAAAACTTTTATATAAATATAAATTAATTTAATATGTCGAAAGGGAACGTTAGTTTTGAGAAGTTTCTATGTATCATACCGTAAGATATTATATATATTTATTTATTTATTTATTTATTGTATTTCATAGTATATGTTATATCTTGATACTAGTTTAGTAATTTAAATCTCAATAGTCTACCGTTATTGTTTCCCAACTCTACTGCTAAATCTCATCATTAACAAATTTTATTTATACTTTAGATATTTCTAATTCAAAACTCTCCATGTTACACCATAAATAAAAATTTAGACGTTAGTAATATAACTATAGTCAATAAATTTTATATTTTATTTTTAATATTATTTGAAAGAATATATTTATAATATCAATTTGCTTTCTAATAGGAATCAATATTATGGTGGGATAATTTAGTAATTTAATAAGTGGTTGCTTAGAAAAGATATAAAAAAAAATTTTGATGATAAAATATTTAAATTTTAATTCATGTTTAAGTTACTTAATTATTTTGTAGATGGTTAAAAGAGTTTACATTTATTATAATATTGAAAATTAAAAATTTTCATTTTCCATAACGCTCTAACTTAACACCAGAAAATTTAAAGAACTAAACATATATTCAAGACTAATATAGAGTTAAATATTGACCATAAGAAAATATCCAATCAAGTGATTCTAGATTCTTTAACACTGAAAGACCAAAAGAACACCTGACACTAGTATATGAGAGGACAACAATTAAATCATTGAGGTGATTAAGATATGTAGATAGCTAAATTTTTGGAAGTAAAAATTTAGTTCAAACACTTCTTGCCGTCATTTTTTTTATTATTTATTATATAATTTTAATTCATTGCCGGAACATGCAGTTTTGGAACAAAAGTCATGTTTAATGATAAAGTGATTAAAGTCGATGATACATTTTACACAAGTGATAAACATATCGTTGTCGGAACAATAGTTTAAGTGTTGAATCAGAGACGAAAAACAAATTCGCCCCTGAATTCTGGGACGAAAAAGGAATTGATCAGGGACGAAAAAAAATCCATCCCTGATCCAAGGACGAAAATTAAAATTTGTCCCTGATTCAGGGACGAAAATGAAAATTTATCCCTGAATCAGTGACAAAAATATAATTCGTCCCTGATTTAGGGACGAATTTTAATTTTCGTCCCTGAATCAGTGACAAAAATATAATTCGTCCCTGATTTAGGGACGAAAACAAAATTCGTCCCTGATTCAGGGACGAAAAGAAAATTCGTCCCTAAATCAGGGACGAAAAAAATTCGTCCCAAATTTAGGGACGAATGGTTAAATTTGTTGGAAATTTAGGGATGAATAATTTATTCGTCACAAATTTAGGGACGAATTTTTGTTTCGTTACAAATTTTGGGACGAATTATAAATTCGTTGCAAATTTAGCGACGAATTTTGAAATTCGTTGCAAATTTAGCAACGAATTTAGATTTTCGTCGCAAATTAGCAACAAATTTTGCTTTGAAAAATTTTTGTCAAAAATTAGAGACGATTTTTGCAACAAAAATGTTTTTTGTTGCTAAATTTGGGACAAAAATTTTTTTGTTGCAAAAATTGTGACTAATTAGTGACGATACACATTTTTGTCACTAAAGTTGTTGTAAATTTGCGACGAATATTTTTTGTTGCTAAAATTCGTCGCTGAATTCTTATTTTTTGTAGTGAAATAATTTGTTAAATATAGAAAAATATATAAATATAAAAAATATAAAAACTTTTACATAAATATTAATTAATTTAATATACTGAAATGTTTCAAAAATAAAAAATACACGAAAGCTTGCAGCTCGATTTAGGAAATTTTATTCATAAGAAAAGCAAATAAATACACTAAAATGGTTAATTCCTTTCCGTGGGCCTTGTGTGTTTTTTTCTTTTTAATGATGTTTCAAACTCATTCTTACTTCCAAGAGGGGCTGAAATTATCAGCGACATTTAATAAGGGTCCAGGATTTTTTTTTTCGTAAAAATTGGGATGAGATTACTAACTTTTGAAAAAAGTTAAGTCTCGAATATGATGCGGTAAAACTGGACACACCTCCATAGGAGAAGACACCAATTCATGAAATCCATGAGTGATGACCTGCACAAGTGTTACCTTCCATTGGGACAAATTGGACGGAATGAACCCTCGCGAGTCTTATCAACTGCATGCATTTGCTAAGAATGTTAAACATTGAATGATGATGATTGAGATCTGTCGTAAGTGCCTTCACTAAATCTGTCGAATCCAGCTCCAATATTATTGGGGAGAGGTTTGCATAAAAAGTAAACAAAAGTCCTTCCTTAACTCCCCGTAGTCCCGCCATGAATGAATCAGTTGCACCGAGTTTACAAGTGAAGCCAAAATCCCATAAGCCAAACTCATCCCAAATAAGGCCTCCGCCCCTCCCGATCCTAAAGTAATGTTTACCGATCCATCGGTATTCAATTTTAGCACTCCGGCTGGTGGGGGAATCCATCTGATCCATTTTCCTTGTTGTGGGAAAAGAAATAAAGGTCCAAGATTGAGGAAAACAAATTGTGGATCCAAAAGCCATACCATTTTGGTTTTTGTTGCGATTCTATTGGACGTTATAATTCTACTACAAACTAAATAAAGAGAGAGAGAAAAATTATAAACAAATTTATTTGAAAAATTTTAAATTCTAATTAAAAACTATAGATAAAAAAGAGAAATTCATTAATATGTATATATATAACTACAGATAAAAACTATAAACATATATATATTATTTGTACCTTCTCAAAATGGGATCAGGGGAGCCTGCCCTTGATTTTTTGTTTCTTTATAAAACACCGTTATAATAACGCTGGATTCGACTAAATTCAGTTCGAATTGAGTTGAATTTTTAAAAAACATTCTCTTGATATCTATTTTTGTCAAACAAAACTTAACTTAAAATATTACAGAACTAACTAGACATTGGCAGAGAAAAGGGATTAGTTTGGATTTAGTTGGTCCGATTCCTCGACTACTACCATAAATCTTAAAAATTTTCTCATGATATAACAAAATTTATCACGTTGGATCTTGCCCTCAATTGGTTTTGGGCAAGTAGTGAACAAAGTGTAACAACTTAGACTCTTAAGAGATGTAAGCTAAGTCTGTAAAAGAGTTGTCATGCAGTACAGTTAGCAAGTTGTTAATTTTTTAGTAGGAAATGGTTAGAGGTAGTTATATAAGTTGGAAGTAGGAAGTATATGTACAGAACTTGGAAGAAGAAGTG
The DNA here is from genome assembly GCA_037126225.1 of Dillenia turbinata. NCBI lineage: Eukaryota > Viridiplantae > Streptophyta > Magnoliopsida > Dilleniales > Dilleniaceae > Dillenia > Dillenia turbinata. Next base: position 3,290,224 of record JBAMMX010000013.1, read on the forward strand.
ACAACGTGATTCAGAAGCATTTGTCTCCTCTATGCTCTCTCTCTCTCTCTCTTTCTCTCTCTCTTCCTTTCTCTCTCTTTTTCTCTCTCTGTAAATCCTCTTTTCTATTTTCATTGGCCCATCTCTACATCCATCATTACCTACTAACTTGATCTCCATTTTCACTACAATCCTCTCCCAACTAGCCAGCTGCCTTATTTTTCTAATTGGCCGCCCTCTCTCAAGAAGTCTATAACCAAAGTGGTATCAGAGCATTCCTTCCTTGGCCTTTCAAGGTACCTACTAGTGATCATGGCGGAAGGAACAAGAACAAAAGCTATGGAAGAACAAAACAGAAAACAAGAATTGTGAATTCAAAAACTTAGTCAAGAAATGCAAGTGGCACATAAATAATTAAAGGAACAACTAGATGAAAGAATAGAGTCCTTCATGACTAATATGGAAGTCAAATTCAATGCTCTTGCAATTAAATCTTGTAAAGGAACTGATAAAGAACCAGATGTAAACAAAAGCCCATTACCTTCTTTGCTACCAACTCCAGTGGGAAGTAGTAGAAAGACAGACGCAAAACCTGCTAGGAAGGAGAACAATTGTAAGATACAGTTCCCTAATTTTCCAAGAATGGAGTTGCCAACATTCTCAGGGGAAGATCCTTGTAATTGGATAAAAGGATGCTATAAATTCTTTATGATATATCGCATTCCATATCATCAATGGATGGAAACAATAGAATTTTACCTATAAGACAGGGCTAAGATTTGGTACCAAGGGTTGAAACTGGCAAAAGGAAATGCAGAGTGGGATAAATTTTCTAAGCTCGTGTCAAAGATTTGGTGTTAAAGGAATGAAGGACGAGGTGGAAGAGCTCAACAAGATGCAATAAATTGGGTCAGTCCTGGAATACTAAGAAAGATTTGAAGAATTATGGTCATTGATGCTCATAAGAAATCCCAGCTTGTCAGAGTCATATTTCATTTCTAGTTTCATCAGTAGGCTCAAGAAGGAAATCAAACCAATAGTCAGTATGTTGAAGCCTAATACAATGCTACAGACTTTCGAAATTACAGCATTACAAGAGCAAACCTTGGAAATAGCCAGTAAAGGAAAGATGGTCACTTCATAGAGTAAGTATGGAGCTACAAGTGAAAGAAGTATAGGGAAAGAGATGGAAACATCCAGTTCAGCTAGCCGACAGTTAGCAGGTTATCAAAAGTACTATTCAACAAACACTAAAGGAGGTGGCTTGTTATAGTAGATCACCTCTCAAGAAATTCAGTACAGAAGGGACCACCTTTGCTACACGTGTGGGGAAAAATTCAACCCTGGACACCAATGCCGACTTAAAGGTTTGATCTTGATATTAGCAAAAGAAGATGAAGAGTTAGAGCTTGCTGATACAGAAAGTGAACCGGAGAAAGTGAGTGAGACTGCATGTAAAACTCTGGATGTTTCTCTTTGTACATTGTCAAACTCTACAACCAGAAAGACCATAGCACTTCAAGGACTACTAAATAAAACCACCATAGCCATTTTGGTGGACACGGTAGTACAAACAGCTTCATAAGCCATGGAGTAGTACAAGAATTGAAACTGAAGGCTGAACCATCAACTCTCTTACATGCTGTCTTAGTAGATGGAAGAATAGTTCTAGTTACACTAAAGTCAAGACTGTCAAATGGAACATACAAGGCTATGCTTTCTCATTTAATCTGAGGGTAATCAATCTGGGTAAATGGGACATTATTTTTAGGAGTGGATTAGATGTATCACTTCAGTTCTATAATCTTTGACTTCAAGCAATTGCAGGTCAGGTTTTTCAAAAGATTAGAGGAGATGGTTTTAGAAGGGAATGCATAAGACTTTAGGATAAAACTCATTAGGGGCAAGGATACTAAATGGGACATTATTTTAGGAGTGGATTAGATATATCACTTCAGTCCTATAAACTTTGACTTCAAGCAATTGCAGGTCAGGATTTTCAAAAGATTAGAGGAGGTGGTTTTAGAAGGGAATGCATAAGACCCTAGGATAAAACTCAATAGGGGCAAGGATACTAAAAACTTTAGACAACAACAGCTATAGGTGTGTGCTTCCATTGCTATTAATGATGAGAAAAATAAGGTAGAAATACCTACAAAGATAGCAGTTTTACTCAAGTAATATGAGGATATTTTCCAAACGCCTACTTCCTTGCCTCCTAAAAGACAGCATGACCACCCTATAATATTAAAATCATAAGCACAACCTTTCAAATTAAGACCCTATAGGTATCCACACTCCCAGAAGACTAAAATTGAGAAACAAGTACAAGAGATGTTAAATAATGGCATAGTGAGGCATAGCAACAGCCTTTTGGCATCACCTGTCCTATTAGTCAAGAAGAATGATAATACATGGAGCTTTTGTGTAGACTATAGACAATTAAACAATCAGACCATTAAGGATAGATTTCACATCCCTAATATTGATGAGTTGCTGGATGAATTACGTGGATCCAAGGTGTTCTCTAAGATTGACTTAAAGCTTGATTATTACCAAATTAGAGTCAGCAAGATGTTTCCAAAATAGCTTTCCAAACACACCATGGCCATTATGAATTCCTTGTTATGCCTTTTGGATTGACCAATGATCCAGCCACTTTTTGGTCCTTAATGAATCACATTTTTCAAGCTTATCTCAGGAAGTTTGTCTTGATTTTCTTTGATGATATCTGTATATATAGTGTTGATCTCCCTACCCACATTTAGAACTTGCAAATAGTCCTTTCATTGCTTAGGCAACATCAACTTTTGCCAAACCTTTTAAGTGTATTTTTGCACAAAGGCAAGTGGAGTATCTAGGCCATGTAATAATGGAGAAGGGGTAAAAATGGAGGACGAGAAAATTGAGTACATATTGTCATGGCTAGTTCCCAACTCCGTCAAGGCCTTGAGAGGGTTCCTAGGTTTAACAGGATATTATAGGAGGTTTGTGAAGCATTATGGGATCATAGCAATGCCACTAAATGAATTGCTTAAGAAGAATAATTTCTTATGGAGTGAAGAAGCTAAGATGGCATTCAGGAAGCTTAGACAGGCCATGATATCCGCACCTGTGATGAGGTTGTCAGATTTCTCAAAAGCCTTTATTGTGGAGATAGATGCATGCTTCAAAGGTTGGGGAGCAGTATTGATACAGGAAGAGAAACCTGTTGCTTAGTTGAGTAAGGCTTTGGGACCAAAGAGTATGGGATTGTCTACCTATGAGAAAGAACTGATGGCAGTAGTCATGGCTGTCACTAAGTGGAGACACTATTTGTTGGAGTATCACTTTATAATTAGGACTGATAACCGATGTCTTAAATACTTATTGGAGTAGAGACTGACTAGTCCCTTGCAACACAAATGCCTTACAAAGTTACTTGGTTATGACCATGAAATTCAATTCAAAAAAGATGTAAAAAACAAGGTGGTTGAAGCTATTTCTGGAAGAGAATTACAGGAGGTAGGGAAACAACTAGAGCATGACATAATGGCTATCTCCATTATACTACTTCATCAGTTGCAAAGGTGATGAGGAATGTTCGAACCTAATAGCCCAAATAACCTTGCAATCTGAAAGCAGACCTGAATTACAATACAAGGATGGTATTTTAAGATATAATTAGAAGATATATGTGGGGAAGAGCTCTTATCTGAGGCTGAAAATAATGCAGTTCATCCATAGTTCAGCTGTGGGAGGACACTCTAGACAGCAAGACACACTTAGAAGGATTAAATCTACATTCTATTAGTTATCACTCAAGTCTTCTGTAGTTAAATGTGCGAGAGTGTGACGTGTGTCAGAAAAATAAACATGAAAATGAAGCTTACCCCGGGCTGCTTCAACATTTACCTATTCCATCACAAGCTTGGACACAAATCAGCATGAATTTCATTCAAGGACTTCCAGAATCACAAGGCCATGATACTATACTGGTTGTGATTGAGAAGCTTACAAAATTTGGCTATTTTTTAGCCCTGCAGCACCCCTACTCTGCCATAACTGTGGCTTAGTTGTTTGTGAATCACATATTCAAACTACATGGATTGTCGGATGCCATAGTAACAGACATGGATAAAATCTTCGCAAGCTTATTTTGGCAGGAGTTATTTAGATTGGTAGGGACACAAATCAAATTAAGCAGTGCATACCACCCTCAAACTGATGGCCAAAATGAGAGACTCAACCAATGCTTAGAGTGTTACCTAAGATATATGACTACAGACAGGCCTGCACTTTGGTTGCAGTGGTTAAGTTTGGCGGAATGGTGGTACAACACAAACTTCCACACAAGTATTCAAATGACTCCTCACTACAAAAAAATACGATTTTAGCGATAGAAAATATTTGTCGCTATTTAAGAACGAATTTAGCAACAAAAATCGAAATCCGTCGCTAATTAGCGACGGATTATTTTTCGTCGCTAAAATTAGCGACGAATTTCATATCCGTCGCCAATTTAGTCATGTATTTGAAATTCGTCACTAAATTTAGCGACGGTTCCTTATTTCCATTGCTAATTAACGACGGATTTCATTTTTCGTCACTAAATTTAGCGACGGACTGCTATATCTATCGCTGCTTAGCGATGGATTACGTTTTCGTCGTTAAATTTAGCGACGGTTTCAAATCCGTCGCTAATTTAGTCACGGATTTGAAATTCGTCACTGAATTTAGCGACAGACTATAATATCCGTTACTAATTAGCGATAGATTTCAAATACTCACTAAATTTAGCGACGAAAACATAATCCGTCGCTAAATTTAACGACGAAAAATAAAATTCGTCACTAAATTCGTCGCTAAATATAATTTTATATTTTTATTAAATATATTTTTGTATTTTTATTAAATATATATTTGTAATTTATATTTTTATTAAATTAGGATATTGATTTTTATTAAATATAATTTTATATTTTTTAAATATAATTTTATATTTTTATTAAATATAATTTTGTAATTCTATTAAATATAATTTTATATTTTGTATTTTTGTTAGATTAGGGAATTATATTTTTAATTGTAAGAGTTAGAAAAAAAGTAAAGAAGTTAAAAAAAAAAAGGTACATCAGATAAGTTAATGTGGTATAGTGGTTAAGAGTATGTCAAACAACCTTTTAAAACCAGGTTCGAACCTGGACAAAAACATATTTTCTGCAACAAAAATAAAGCAGCAAAGGGTGGACATGTGCGGGAGGGCAAGGGCTGGTGGGATGCGGGCATGGGCGGACAAGCAGTAGGGCGTCGGGGCGGTGGTGGGCGGCGGCTGGCGGGCGGGTGGATGGACGGGCTCTACAAATAAAAATATTAAATACAAAATTTAGCAACGGATTCTGGATTTAGCAACGGATCCTGAGTTTTCATCGCTAAATTTATCTACAAATTTCAAAATCCATCGCTAAATTTTTACGATACATTATTAGCGACGGAAAAACTTTCCGTTGCTAAAAGTATTAGCAACGAATTTTTCTAAAATTTTCATTGCTAAATCCGTCGTAAAACCCTTATTTTTTTGTAGTGCCTCTTGCAACTCTTTGGATTCTGTACTGCTGCTAACAACTTTATCAAGAATAGGCAGGCCATGTTATAAATTCTCCATAATCATCTGACAAAGGCTCATAATAAAATGAAGATGTTTGCAGACCTCAATCGCATGGAAAGGGAGTTTAAAGTTGATGATCTAGTGTATCTGAAACTACAACCATATAGACAGCAGACTGTGGAGCTATGGAGACAACTCAAGCTCTCCTTCAAATTCTATGGACCATTTTCAATGATTGACAAGGTAGGCAAGGTGGCCTATAGGTTGCAATTACCTTAGGAATCTAAGATACATCCGGTCTTTCATGTGTCTTTACTAAAAGGGAAGCTTGGTCCTGCTCAAACAACAATGCCTACACTACCTTTATTGGGGACAGATAAGCAAGCAATTGTGGAGTCTGAGGTAGTTCTGAAGAGGAGAGTGATCATGAGAAACAATAGGACAGTGACCCCAAGTACTAATTAGATAGATTAATTTGAGTCCTGAAGAGGCAACTTGGGAGGACAAAGACTTCATCAGAGCTCAATTTCCACCTTTCAATCTATGAGGACAAAGAGCTTATTAAAGGGATGGGTAATTGTAACAACTTAGAGTCTTAAGAGATGTAAACTGAGTCTGTAAAAGAGTTGTCATGTAGTATAGTTAGCAAGTAGATAATTGGTTAGTAGGAATTGATTAGAGGTAGTTATAGAAGTTGGAAGTAGGAAGTATATGAACAGAACTTGGAAGGAAATGTGGCAACGTGATTCAGAAGCATTTGTCTCCTCTGTGCTCTCTCTCTCTCTCTCTCTTTCTATATATCCTCTTTTCCATTTTCATTGACCCATCTCTACATCCATCATTACCTACCAACTTGATCTCCATTTTCACTACAAATCCTCTCTCAACCAGCTACCCGTCTCTTTTTTCCGACTGGCCGCCCTCTCTCAAGAAGTCCATAAGACAAACTTTTGAAAGTTTCATAGTAAAAAAGGGGCTGCTCAAGCTTGGGCTCCAACCTTTTTATACAAGAATAAAAATTAACAGTGGAAAAATAAAAATAATGGTTTCTATGAGTCATTTGTTTATTTATTTATTATATTATATTAGTATTATTATTATTGTTTTGATGCACACAATGAAACTCGAATCTAAACTTATTACAAGGGAAGAGGAGAAAAATATTCTTTTAGTTGAAACTCATTAGCTTATTATTTTTATTATTGTTGTTGGTTTTTTTTATTTTTTTTGGTGACTGCTTACTTTGAATGTCTTTTTGACTGATGGGAGGCAGTAAGAGAGCTTACATCATAACAAGCAACTGCTCCACCAACACTATCTTGAAGATTCTTTATAAATACAAGTACCCAAAAAAAAAAAAAAAAGGTCCAATGAATAATTCTATCAACACTTTTTCACAAAAGTGGAACAACAAATTCAAGTTTTCCTACTTCACATTCACATAAACAGCCAGATCCATCCAAAGTAGTAGCTTTTAGCTCTCAAACTTGGATCCGAAAAAGCTTAAAAACCATATCAAAATCTCCAACTTTATTAGCAATTGATTCCACACTGCTGAACATCCGGTCCGGTAACCCTAGTTGTAAAGGGATCAACTCTTACCCATAACAAGGAGAAAATTGAAGCAAGAAGAATCGACCAGACAACAACGATGGTGGGTGTTCGATTTTGGCGACCCATCAAACCTTTGAGGAATGGATAAAGATGAACAATCACCCAGAAGGCGAAGAATAGCTTGCCAAAGAGGGGACCCCAGGATTGGTATCCGCTGTTAATGGCATAAGAGATGCCGGCAACAACACCCACTAAATTAATAACAAGGAGAGTTGTGGGTGGAATAAGGAGGGTTGTCCATTTGAACATGTAAAGTTCGGTAAAATCCCCCTCTTCATCCGATGCCTTTGACGTGACGGTGAAGTTTGTGTCAATACCAGCAAGAACTTTGAGCAAGCCTTGGAAAACGGCAAAAAGATGGGATGACACCCCACCAATTACCCAGAACTGTTCATTTCTCCACCATTCATCTATTCCAACACCACTCCATCTCATTTCTAGTATACCCGTGGCAAAGATGGAAAGAAAGAGGGAGATAAACCAGATACTTGCAAAATTACTAATCTGCAACCAGAAAGAAACAACTTAGGATTAGTTAAAGCCTTCCAGCTTAGTAGAATCTGGGGTTTGCATTCCGTGAAGACTGACAAACCTGTGGAATGATGAACTTCCCGGAGAGCAGACAAACTGCTGGCAAAGTACAATAAAAGAGAAGAGGAATGGCAGTTAGGGGATAAATGGTGGTGTTTACATAAGCAAACCTCTCAAGCCACTTCAACCTTCCGCCATATCCGTACCAGATAGGGCAATGTCGGCTGAAAAGAATTTCAACTGAACCTAAAGCCCATCGAAGCACTTGGTTCAGACGATCTGAAAGATTAATAGGAGCAGATCCTTTGAAGGCAGGGAGTTTTGGCATGCAGTAGATTGAACGCCAACCACGAGCATGCATTTTGAATCCTGTCAGAATATCCTCTGTCACAGAACCATAAATCCATCCAATCTGCAGAACCAAATAGCACGCTTGGATAAGAATAAAAAATGGCTAAGCACTTCTAAATGCAAAAATGAAACTATTCACCCCCCCCCCCCAAAAAAAAAAAGGATATTAATACATCCATTAAAAGGAATACAAGACAGGGAATGGGGGGTGAGCAATTCTCAACCACAATGATGAACACTAGAATGGCATTATTTTCTAGAAATGCTAGAAGAAGCATTGCTCAGTGAAATGGATTAGAACCTTGCATCGATCAACCTTGAGAAGAACATTAACTTGAAGAACAACTAACATGACCCTTTGAATACTCAACTTGGCAGATATGGTATTTATTAAGAAACCATTTTAGATTGGGAAAAGAATCCCAAATCCTATGCATAAAGTCACACTAAAAGGAGAAACTCAAATGAATATTAGCATTTGTGTACATGCAATTGCCTTTTGCCTCGGTAAATGAAGCCACCAACCCTTAACACCACTCACTATACCAAACTATCAGACAGAAAGGTTGCCCAGTGCATCAGCGGGAAGGCTCGGATGTGTGCAGGCTAGACCCTGCAAGAAGAGAGGCTATACCGGTAAGTGAATCCATGACCCTCCAGTCACAGTCGGCTAACTTACCAAACTATCAGATGATAGACTTAAATTCCATAGCATAAGGTCAATCTTAGAACTTATTGCAAAATAATAATCAGATATGCTGTTACAACTAAATAAAGGCCTGTATGAGACATTATAAGGGTTCCATCATACCAGTCAGAAAACACATACCTCACTTCCCCACTCAGTCTTATCCTCATAGCCACAACTAATAACGTGAATAGCTTCTTTTAGCAATGTCTCTGGTGTTGCCGACTGAGGAACACCACCATTTTCCATAAGCGTGGAAGCAACAAAAACAGCAGATTGTCCAAACCTTTTCTCCAGGCTCATTTGCGACATAAGCAGTGATTTTTCATCGTCAAATCCAGCACCTGAATTGCAACGAGTCAGTCACAAACAAGTGTCATAAATCCATGAAAGAGAATTGTAAAAAAGTCGATCCAACATTTTAGAGTCCCTCAGTGACTGTAATATGGGTACTCAGTCTTGCAAAGGCAAACTTTCATCTCCCTCTTTATTCTCTTCATCGCTACAACATTCTAAGGGTGATTTTGCAATTTCTGGCGAAACCTATAATATATTTCTGGGAATCAACTTTGTCTTACAAGTGATTGCGCTTCATTCTTTGCTATATCCAACACTAATATTAACACCTGATAATTTTTCATGTTCACAGCTATTAGTAGTTAATGACCATATTAATAATCCATACCCTTCATTTAGCTATCTAAATCTGATAACAATGTTAACTCCAAGTTAGAGATCATTGTGATTTCATGTTTGATTACATCAGTATTCACAATTCTATAATTTAAATGAAGAGTCATTTTAAAAAGAGGTGCGAATCTTGGTGCAACGGTTAAGTTGATCCTTTGTGATCTTGAGGTCACGGGTTCGAGGCGCGAAAACAGCGTCTTTACAAAAGAATGCAAGGGAAAGACTGCGTACATATATATCCACCCTCCCCCTACCCCTACAAAACGGGGAGCCCTTTGTGCACCAGGTGAATAACTTTTTAAGAGTCATTTTAAAAATATTTCGGTGAAAATGAAGCTTGCATCCTCAGTAATTCAAAGTTCTTAATATAATCTAAACTATGGGGCACAAAAAAGACAGAACATAGTATGCTTGGTTGCTTGAGAATAGTACCTTCAACACCTTCCTCAATATCCTCTAAATTGAAAATTGGCACAGTGGGATCCACATGCTTTCCTGACTTGTTCTTGTCTTTCCCCTTCTTACTTGATTTAGAGCCCTTCTTCCGTGATCCACCACAGCATGAAGACAGGAAGCCTGCCTTTCTATGCTTGGGTTTGTGAGGAGGCTCATAACCATACAGAGCAGTTCTGTTAAAGACACATCCAGTACCGACATAAACTGGGCCTTGAATGCCATCCAAACCTCTCAAGTTAATCTATAGTCAACGAAGAAGAAGAAAATAGTTAGAAAAAATAAAAGATGATAAATGCCATTTTAAAAACCAGAAACATAAAAATGACTTACATCAAAGAAGACTGTATTACGATTGGCATATCGATCATTTTTATCAATGCCATCAAATCTCTGTGGAAACTGAACATAACACACAAATTTTCCAAGGTTTGGATCCATCATAAAACACATAGCTTCCCTCAGAGCCTTGCTATTGTTGATGTAATGATCACAATCAAGATTCAATAAGAAGGGTCCATTTGTAAGGACAGCAGATACACGAACCTGGAGAGGAGTCACAACAACTTTAAGAATTGAACATAACCAAAGAGAAACAGCAAAAATAGTTTCGCCACTTACAAGAGCATTCATTGCACCAGCTTTCTTGTGATGTTGGAAGCCTGGCCGCTTCTCACGAGATACATAGACCAACCGAGGCAACTCATTGCCCTCGCTATCAAGACCTCCACTTTGACCTAAGAAAACCTGCCCAACAAGGTTTCGAACTTCATCATAATACACCAAGAAATAGGACAATTTAATAGTATTTTCACTGACTGAATCAGAATCCATATCCCTGTCACAAACAGTTGGTAGACAAAATGGGGTGAAAAGTGGGAAAAAAGCTAGAGATACATAAAACACAAATTTGAGCATTATATCAGAAAAGTGGAAAAATGCTAGAAGCTAAAAGAATGTTTCAGGTATCATTGTTTTAGTATTTGTCTGAAGCATGCATGTAGAACCTTCAATCAATTATCTTGACACAATCAGAAATGATGACGCATAAATCATACTTGAATCATTCCAGGATGATCTCTGGTGTTATTTCCAGGCCAGGGAGTACCATCTTGCATAATCCATCCTTCCTCAGGAACTTTCTGTGCCTTTGCAACAAGCCCATTGATGCGGACCTTGAACTCTTCATACTCTCTCTATAATACATGCAGATGGATTAAAATTGAAAAAGATACGATCAACGAAAGAAGAGAACCTATTGCTCATAAATCCCCTACCTTCATGGCCCGTCGATCTTTGACAAATGATGGCTGAACTTTGTCTTTCAAATAGTCAATTTTCTGGGCAAAGTACCACTCTGGAGCCCGTGGCTCAATGTTGTACTTCTTGCTGAAAGGAACCCATTTCCTGGCAAATTCTGATGTTTCAGAAAGTGCTTCAAATGTCAACATAGCAGCACCATCATCAGAAACATAGCATGAGACTTTGTCAACAGGATAATCAACTGCAAGGATGGACAGGACTGTATTTGCTGTGACAAGTGGAGGCTCCTTTAATGGATCGACAGTACTCACAAAGATGTCAACAGCAGCTAATTGAGATGGCTCCCCTTCTCGATCATATCTGTGCAAGAATAAGATCAGAATCAATTCCCCCAAAGAAAAAGTTTAAAAGACATGCAACAAAGCTGCTTCAGAAAGATAAAATAAGTTTGTAAACCATTAGTAAGATCAATAAAGTATAGACAGTACCTTAAAGCAAGTCTGTCAAGATATGTTTCACGGTTGACAGGGAGCCACTTAGGAAATTGATCCAATATCCAGGAAATAGCAAACCAGATCTCACATATCACAGATACCAACCACAGACCAAAGGCATTTGGCACAGGATTTGTTATACGATAGTGCAAGAAAATAGCAAGAATAATGAGACGTAGGACAATAACCATCCGATAAGGATTTATCCTTGATGATGGAATAGAGACCTTGCGAGAGAGAGGTTGCCTAGCCTCATCATTCCTGTCAAAAGAAAATAAGCATTATTAGAGTTTCCAACCTCCAATGTCATCAATTGGATTCCACAAAGAATATTTTTGATAATACAGCTACAGTTCTCAGAGTCCCACTACAATGTGGTCAGTGCGTATCTGTTGATGAAACAACTTCTTTTCCACCAAAATGATACATTTAGAATTTGGAGTACGTGGAAAGGCTATTCTACTAATATATGTCTAATATTCTACCTGATTAGGGTATCCGGTGAAAGGAATCAGCTTAAGAAAAACTGAAATCAAAAGCATTAATTTCTGAAGTCCTTTGCTTAGAGCAAATTAGCAAAATGCAAGTGAATTATTTTGCCAAGGGACACCACAATACCTCAACAAGCATGTGTATGTCTCAAAGGCATCTTAATCCAAGTAAGTATTTTTTTTTTAGGACCACACATTCCTCAAGAAGCATAATTGGAGGACTCTCCCTCAAGCTAATACGAGATTGACAGCAAAAACTAAGAGAAGTCAAAAAGCAAGAGACAGTTGAAGTACTGAAATGAGAACTTACAATAGAGAGTCATCGACTAGCACATCCGTGCTTGCATCAATATCCCCAACTCCTCGTCCTTCAGAAGCAGCCTGAGTGCTCATTGGAACAACATTCTTCTCCTGCTTCATTTTCCACCCATCAACTCTCTCCTTCCAGGCTACATTTCCCAATCCTGGTGAACCAAATTCCCTCACTGGATCCACAACCCTAATATTAGCTGCAAAACACAGCACCAAGGAAACAAAATTAGTAAGTGCTATGGGAAAGGACACATCTGCATAACATGCACAGGACTCCTTTTGTGTGTGTGTGTGTGTGTGTGTGTGTGTGTGTGTGAGAGAGAGAGAGAGAGAGAGAGAGAGAGAGAGAGTTACGTGATTGATTAACATCAGAAGAATAAGGGAGCGGATGGATGCGTTTGCCCCCACCACCTCCAGGAGATGCCATAGACATGCGCTCTGGCGATGCCACAGACAACTCGCCAGAAACCTATACATAAAGCATTTCGAGTAAATTAGCCCAACAAGTTATCACTGGATGCCATGCAAAAGATAAATGAAAGGATTTTCTGAAGCTACCTCATGTCCATTTGTGAGTAAAGGGATATGATTGTGAGAAACCTCCTTATCGTAGTTTGGAGCTCCGAAATCCTCTCCCCTTCCATATGTCATCTGCCAACTTAACATACGCTCTGTAATCTTCTGCTTCTCATTCTGATTCTCTGATGAGTAATTGTAATTGCTGGCACCATCATCAGCATCGCCATCCTCCTCTCTATCCCCAAGGACGGAAGGGCTTCCTGAAATCAGCCAATTAAAACATATATCATCCCACTTGTAGTGATAAATTTAGAATAAGATTATCTGAAAGATCAAATTCCAGAGATAATTGACATTGTGGGCATTGGAACAATTACAATTTCAAATATTTGATCTACAACTCCTTAAAATATTTAACAATGACAAATAGCAAACCTCTAGTAATTACATGTAGAACAAACCTTTATGCCTCTTGTATCTGGTTTTGCACTGAGGACAAGATTGATTGCCATCTTTCCTCTCATACTCATAGCATGGCCTACAAACGGGAAAAGCACAGACATCGCAAGCAATAAATGGCTTCCCATCAATAGTATTGCCAACATTATCACCGCATATCTGGCAAACCTGGTTACTCAGACTCTTTATTGACTTCCCCTGAAAAACCAAATAAATCAGAATTCTCAAAACAACCAAAGAATCTCAACAACATAAAAGCTAGTATTCAATTCTCAGGACTTAAGAATGAATGACCTATGAATACAAAATAGAGTTCAACTTAACAAATCTAAAACAGTACATGAGAAGAACTCAACTTAAAATCCAAATTATTATACAGAAGCATCAGTTCAAATTGGTGCGACCTAATTGACTATATCAAGACGAAATAGCATTGCAATATAGAAATTGAAGTTCAGATTACAAATACTAACCCCAGTTTCGGTTTGTGAATCCATGGGGGAAAACTCAAAGCACCACTCTACAGAACCAGATGAGAAAACCCAGATCCAAATCTTACAAAATATCTAATTGGCCGACCATCATGTGACTGCTTCAAACTTTTTTCTTTTTCAAATGGCTTGACTTCGAATTGAAGTTTCTCTTTTTTTCAGTGAAACAGACCGGATCTGACGTCAAACACCTGAGAAAAAAGCCAATGAGAATCAATTTCTCTTCACAAACAAGTATCTCTCAGAAAATTGAAAACACCATAAATCTTCAAACAATTTAACTGAACCCAACTCACAATTCACAAATGATTCAACACAAGCATATCCCAGAAAACGTAACTTTTAATCAATCAATGATTAAAAACAGCTAATTTCAGAAAATGAAGTAGGAAATGAAGCAATTGGGTTTACCTTGAAACCGACAAAAGCTTCAAATTAGGTCTCAAAATTGAGTCCCAAAATCTAAAAGATCTCGCATTACACTTGAGCTAACACAGAGAGAGAGAGAGAGAGAGAGAGAGAATCTGCGCCGACACTAAAATGGACAAGATGTAGAACGTGTAATAGCAAAGAGATAGAGATATAGGATCGATGGATCCAATTTTCAGCTTCTCTCTCTCTCTCTCTCTCTCTCAATTATGTGTCTGTCTCTAACTAACAGCTGTATAATAGAGCTTGATTAGGAATACAAAAGAAAAAATTTGTTAAAAGGAAGAAAGCGACGTCTAAGCCGTAAGCCTTGAAGACCAACTAACATCCTTCCACCGACACTCTCTCTATACCCCCCCCTCTCTCTCTCCACCCCCGACGGTAAAGTCGCTCGCTCTCTCTCTCTCCCCGATCAATTTAGATTAAAATCCCTAATGGTTTGTGTGGTTTGACCCGGAGAGAGCCGTTAGAGTATGTGGAGACCGATGGAGAGATTAAAAGACAGCTCAGAAAAAGTTGAGTTACAGTCCACTCGACAGACATCGAGGACTGCTCGCCAGACGTTTGTCGCGTATGGGTGTGTGTTACGAAGCTGCCAATCAATTTATGCCACGTTGCATTTTGAAACAAAATTGGTTTCCACATTACTAATCTTAAAATCCACGAATTAAAATTAAAAACCATCGAAATCACTATTTTTAAAATCGAAAAATGATTCTATCTATCTATTAATTTATTAATTCATTTGATTAAATTGATCAAACTATTTTATAAATTGAATGAAATCATCGTGATACTATATATAATTTATATATTATATATTTTAAAATAAAATAAAATCTATATATTTATATAAAAAATAAATTTATTTCATTAACACATAAACATAAAAATATACCATAAAATAAATAATCAATAACGTTTATTAAATTTTTATCTTAACTTGTTATTTATTACAATAATTTTAATTAAAAAATTTTAAATTCAGATAATAGTATCAAAATATCATTATAATTTTTTAAAGTAAATAAGTAAAAATAATGATTATAGATTTTAATTTAACAATCCAAAATTGAAATAATAATATAAATTCATATTTTGAATTTCAAAATTCAAAATTATAATAAATTATAATTTAATTTAATTCAATCAAATTATATAAAAAATGTTATATAAAAAATGTCATTTCTAATTTTTAATTTTTATTTTAAAATAAAAATTGAGACATTTTTTGTGAGTGTGAGTAAAATATTTAAAATATAAAAAAATTTTAAAATAAAAAATGAGATGATATTATCATGAAATTATAAATAAATATAAATTATAATATACTCAAATAATAATAACACATGACATAGTAGTGAACGTTATATATATTATCATTACCTTCTCAAATTCAAATCCAAATAATTGTAAAATTTTTACATATTTTTTATATTAAACAACCCGTTAAACCGATTGATTCAATTCGGCTCATCTGCTTTAATCACGAATTTGATCATTATTGAGGGAGTATAAAAAGTTAATTTGAAGACTTCCGTGATATTCAGCGTCAAGGGATATAAGGAGTTTGGCTTCTTTCGACTAGTTGTTTTATCTTTTCCTTATAACCTAAAAAAAAACATGTATTAAATTATTAGTGTTTAAATAAATATTTTATTAAAAATTAATCAAAATATATTAATACAAACAATCTTGCTAGATTTGGACAACTTTGTTAATCTAATGGATTTAAAAAAAATTAAAATAGAAATAATCTTCTTAGTATTCAAAGACAAACGGTGTTACTATTGACATACTTGTCACATATATTTTTAAATTTTAATTTCTTACTAAATTTAAAAAGAAAAATTACTTATAAAATTATGATCAAAACTTATGTTTTATGAAAAATTTTATGATTGTTAAGCATTTTGATAATGTATTTTTCTTTTATACATAGGAAAGATTTAAAGTCAAAATTTTTTTAAAAAAAATTATGTCAGCTGAATTATATTTTATTAATAGTATTTTATTAATGTATAATGATAAACTTGCTTGGTTTACACTTGAAACTTTTTCTCAATTGATGGAAGCTAGGAACCTTGTTGGAATATCATCTTGAGGAACCAAAACAAAAAATCAAATATAAAAGATTTATAACAAAAATTATTAAAGGTAAATAACCAAAATGATAAATCACCCAAAATAAAATGAGCTAAATTAATTGATAAAGGAGGGCAAAAAAAATTATTGCAGATAATCATATCCCATTATAAGAAAACAAAACTAATCTATCAAAACAACATACAACCCAAAATCTTTCAAATATATTACCATATATGTTTGCGCAAGTCTATAATAATTAACATGCACACATATACCATACATAGAGAAAAAGGAAAAAATTATAATCACGTAATTCAAAAAATCATTGGCGGTTGACATCTCCAAACTAAATCAATGCGTTATTCGTATAATGATTGAACACTGATATTGCTTAAATAAGATTTCAAATTTGAATATCGTGTATGGAGAAAATATGTATCGTAAGAGTTTTATCCCTTAAAAGTTCAATCTGACTCAAATCAAATTTAATCAGATTTAAAATAATTACTAAATATAAGTTATTTATATAAAAAAAAACACAAACATACATACATATATACACACGCATGTATGTATGTGTGTGTATATATATATATATATGCATGTATGTATGTATGTATATATGTATAGAAAGCAAAATGGAGGGGCAATCTTGTATCAATTGGAAAGGGGACCAATCTTGGGGGCCATGACCCTTACGGGTCCTTCCTAAATTTGTGTATATTGGAGACTGTCGCATGACATCTAAATAAAATAGTAACTTTGGCTTGCAGTCGCTACCTCATCACTTGAAAAAAGAAAACAAAAAGAAATGGTGAGATGTGATATCATACTGTTATTAGATTTCAAAAAATAAATATCAATATATGATATAAGGTTTTTTTTAGTTAAATTAAACTATGTTATGTTAAAATTAATATTTTAGTTTCTGAATTTAGCATTAATTTCAAAATTCAATGAGTGAACTTTACTTCTACTTCTATCATGTACAACAAAAGGCCAAATAAGAAAAGAGTATGGTAGGGATTAATAGCCATGGAATATGGATTACCAAAAATCTTCCCAAAACTCTCTTTGTTTTCTATTAAAGATAAGATGTTACCAAAGGCTTACTGACGTGATAACAAAAATACTAAATTTCTTTAATTATATTCCTGAGT
The DNA here is from genome assembly GCA_037126225.1 of Dillenia turbinata. Taxonomy (NCBI): domain Eukaryota; kingdom Viridiplantae; phylum Streptophyta; class Magnoliopsida; order Dilleniales; family Dilleniaceae; genus Dillenia; species Dillenia turbinata. The sequence continues at coordinate 3,307,823 of JBAMMX010000013.1, forward strand.
TCAAGTATTGAAAAAAAAAAGGTATAGAGAGAGGTCGTCCATTAATGATCAAACAATTAACTCGAATTGAATTAATCAAAATCAATAAATTGATAATCGAATACTGATTGATCAAATAATAAAAGATAAAATGCTAAAATGTTTATTCAGTAACTAAAGAGTATGAATTTTTCATACATATTAATCTTTATCCTCTCAAGAGTTTAACGAGGGGTATCCGAGAATTCAAAGGGAGGGAGTGAGATATCTCTTTACGGATGTTTTGACAGAATTTGAAATATTAAGATAGTTACCCAGATTTCTCTCTCTCTCTCTCTTTTTTTTTTCTTTTTGTTCGCAGATGCGTTAAATGAAAATTTTTCTAGAGATTTTTGATACCAAATTTTTTTATTTTTGTCATTTCAACCAAAAAATGATTTTTTTTTTCATGCATTCATTTGAACAATGTTATATGGTGAGCACAACAACAAAGAAATTGGATCACGTCACGTCTAATTATTCAAAAATAGCTTAGTGCCCGTTTGGTAGCGTTTTTTTTTTGTGTTTCTCTTCTCTTTATAAGGAGTATAAAAAATTAATAACTTTTAAAATTAAGTTAAAAATTGTTTAGTAAATTTATTTTAAAAACAAACTTATTTTATAACTTTTAAATAAAGTTAAAAATAAAAAGTTAAAAATAAAAATTAAAGAAAAAAAGAGGATATAAGGGTAAATAAATTTATAATATGGACATATTTAAAATTTTATATTCCTTAAGTAATGGTATAAGTGGAATAAAAAAAATCTAAACTTGTTTGATGAGTTTTCTCCTTAAAAGGAGAAGAGAAGCAAAAAAAAAAAAAAAAACTTCATCAAACGGGGTTAGTATGGCTCATAGCTCATAAAAATGTCATAGTGATTTCCTTATACATGGTGTTAGAGTTATTTCTTAAAATAAAAAAAAAAATACATAAAATCTCAAAAATAGATATTTTTTTTCTTTCAAAACTAAATTGCGATTTTAAAAATTGATTTTGAAATTGATTTTAAAAAAATCGATTTTAAATAATGTTGACCAATTTATCCATTTATTAAGAAAAAAAGAAAGTTAATGCCGAGGAGATCTATTTAAAGTGGAAAAAGAGAGAGGAGAGGGAAAGGGAAAGGGAGAGAGAGAGAGAGAGAGAGAGAGAGAGACAGAGAGAGAGAGAGAGAGAGAGAGAGGGAGATGGAGGAGTGAGGTGGGCTGCATTTAATGCTTGAAAATATCAAGCATTAAATTAAAGAGAGAGAGGTGGGATTTTTTGAAGTTGATTTTATAAAAATCAATTTTCAACTTGAATTTTTAAATATTAAATTTATTTTTTTCAATTTCAGCAAACAGAATAGAACAGTATAAAATCCATTTCTTAAAAATTAACTTCAATGTCAACTTCTATTCATTAGTTTTGAAAAAGATAAAAAAAAAAAAACCATCATATTTTTTGGGATTTTATATCATTTTCTCAATATTTTGAGAAATGACCCCATGGCGTTGGCTCATATCTTTTTAATTTATTAATTTTTTTTAACTTATGATAATAAAAGGAATTTTGGAAATTGGATCTTTAACAAATGTTAGAATTATTTTATAAAGATTTTTTTTTTTTAATTTTGGAACTAAAAAGAAAATTGAATGACTACTATAAGTTGCCCAAATAAAACAAAATAAATATTTTATAATCTCAAATTTTACCTTACAAATTCTAATAAAAGAAAATAACTTGTAAAAGTATATTTATTGGAATTTTGATAAGATATTCGAAACATAAAAAATTCCATGGCCCACGACCAATAGAAAGGAACCCTTTGTATGTAAGTTGAGATTAAATTTAATGGAATTTTGATAAAATATTCGCTATAAAAATTATTGATATAATTTTATTATTTTTTAAAATTTGATTTTTATTTATAAATTATTTATTTTTATATTTTTATTTTATAAATAAAATAAAAATAATTGAGTTAAATGCGTCGCCACCTTTAGTCTAAATGCAAGATAAAATCTTTATAGTTTCCTTTTTATTTGAGCATGAAAATACTATTTATTACGGTACATAGTTTAGACTTCGTAAGCTATAGCTTATAAGGAAATGAATCATATATTCTATTTTTTTTTTCAATTACTAAATCTTTAAATTTTTTATCATAAATATAATATAAGGAAAATTGAAAATTTCTAATTACAAATATATGGTCTTGAAATAGAGATTTCATCTTCCTATAAACTAGGAGAAAAATTAAAATTTTATATATTAAAAGCAAAATATAATATGTATTTAAGATTATACTGCCATATTTATCATCTTTTAATATCAAATTCATTAACTCTTCCTTTTTAGATATGAAAAGTAGCGCTCGCGCGCACACATGCAAGTTAGATGAAAATCATATCGAATAATTTCCCCTCAACGCATCCTCTCTACCATTTCTAATTCTACAAAAATGACTCAACCATTATTTATCTCTCTAGCTTATCTTTTTTCTTTTAATTTCATTTTTTGGTCTTTCAAACTGGAGCGGACTGGCCGGTCCAATCGGGAGCCTGATCAATATCCAGTCCGAGTTCATTTACGGAATTGATTTAAAAAAAAAAAATCAATCAAAACTTGAGTTGGATTGAGAAAATCGGGTTGAATCGGCCCGGTCCAACTTCTTTTTTAAGTACAAAATATGTGTGAAAAAAATACTGATGGACCCTCTCTTAGAAGGCCTTACAGCATAAAGTGAGCCTCCATTTCTTCTGATACCAATATACTTAAGCGAGAATGGGTTTGTGTCGCATCGATTCACTAAAGAGATTCATTTTTATGAATGTGTCTTAGTCGCCCCGATCACTCGAAGGGACTTACCTCCCCGAAGGGCCTCGGTCGCTCCGTCCAACTGAAGGGTCTATTGTTCGACTCAATTTATAAAAGGTTTTGGTGGAATCGAACACCCTTAATTGATAGTCATCAAAGAGTCCAAACGCATTCGTCTCCCTAAGATTATTAATACCCAATCGGTATTGCTTAACTGAGTTTTCCACTTTGGTACGGAACATGTCTTCCATATACAGAAAGAAAGCTAATAGATCTAATCGATAAGTGAAAAAATCTCCTCATATAATTCAATTGCCTAAATAGTCGCAATATTGAATGTTTCATGATCATAGATTGGGAATCCCCAGATGATTTTTTAAGGAAACTAGAGTTTCACAGAGTTCGCAGTAGCACGAATCTAAGAAAAGTATTATATAACATCAATTGGAGTATCAATCCAGGTAAATCCTCTAACCCTACACAAAACACACAGAGTACAGAGGGAGATCTGCTCGTTTAGTCTATTTATCTTTCATTTTAAAAAACTGCTCTTTCTGACTTGAATGTCAGAATCTCCCCTGCCGAAATACCCTTTAGCGGTCTTTTGCAGGTCTCAAACCTCATAACCAGTTGTCTGATCGAGTTCAAGAAGAGTCGGATCTGTGGAGATGAAACCCACCTCCAAAAGATTATCACCGTCCGTGGGAAAACAAACTTGAGAATCCCTGTTGAACATCTGAAAAGTATCAAAGAGAACATGCCTCCGAAACGGAGAACTAGAGCAGATTCAAGGGCTGCATCCGTGGTAAACGGCCATGCCGCTACCCCCACTGACACCGCCACCTTCGGCGGCACCCGTTCGATCAACCAATTCTCCTACTCGCGACCGACCTCCTCTGTCAGAACGAGTCCTGCCACCCAGGAACTAGGAACGCCCTGCTACAATTCCTGTACCAATACCTCCAGTGCCAGCCAGTCAACCCAAATAGACAGATTAGAATCAAAAATCCAAAATATGATCAAACAGTTTGAGGGCCTTAGCCGTGCTGTGAGACCCGAAGGTCATTCATCTTCGGGGGGATCAGGTCACGATCACCCCCGTCGACGAACCATATCGTTTAATCACGAGCCCTTGGTGACTTCTCACCATAACCCTGATAACCTCCGAAGACAGATCGAACAACTTGTCGCCGACGAAGTCAAGCGAGTCAATGCTCAGGGAAGCCAAACTCCCTTTTACTCTAATACTTCACCTTTCGATTCGAAGATCTCTTTGGAGCCTATGGCTCGCGATATACTTCTTCCTCCTATAGAAAGATATTATGAGACAACAGACCCCGGCGATCACACGGCCCATTTTGTGATAGTAATGATTTCAAGAGACATGACCGATGCGGCCATATGCAAATATTTCCCTACTATTCTTACGGGGAACGCGCTGATTTGGTTCAACTCACTCCCGCCACTGAGTATAAAAACATTCTCCTAACTTTGAGAACAGTTTGAGACACACTTTGTAATAAGAAGGGAGGCCAAAAGAAAGTTCACTTCTCTATTGTCATTACATAAAAGGGAGAGCTAGTCCCTGAGGGACTTATTGGAAAGATTCAAGGTAGAGATGATGAAAGTTTCGTCTTTGAATCATTTTATCATGCTAGCGGCACTACTCATTGGGCTGCGCCCCTCTGGTATGAAAATTTCAATCACGAAGAAACCTTCCTCCACTATCCAAGAGTTATATTCTCACGCTGAAAAGCACATTGCTGCCGAAGATGATGAAGCTTTCGACCGAAAGGAAAGCCGAACGTCCAGGAGGGAATGTAGTCGATCACCTCGACGACCTATGCCCAAGACAAATCAATCGCTTCCTCCGCCGCCCCGGAGATTCAATACTTACACCCCTTTGAATAGAACCCCTAGTCAGGTTCTGTTCCAGATCAAGGATCATCCTTACATTCGATGGCTCACTCAACCCATAGAAGATGACATTAAGAAGGACAAAAGTAAATATTGTCACTTCCATCGCGACTACGGTCACATGACTAACAACTGCAGGAGGCTCAAAGATAAACTTGAGTTCCTTATCAGAAGTGGGAAATTACAGAGGTTCATCAGTAAATAAGCTAAGGACGAACCAAACCCCGATAGGCGAACATTGAGGCCAGATGAGCAAGGCAACCGACTTGTCGACCCATTATCAACAAACCACCACGATGGAGTCATACTCCAAGTTTTTGAGGAGGAAACCCCTCAAACCTCTCAGCTTCCATCGAAAATCTCGAACCATTCGGATGACACACGAGAAGACATGATTGAGCACCTGATTGTGCCTATCTTTTACTTACCTAATGCTTATATCTCCCTAGTGCCAGAAGTACTTGTAACTCATACTGAAAATGAAACAAAAGGCAAGCGACCGATCATCGAGTTCACCAATGAGGAGCTAGTCAAAGTAAATCCCAATTTCCACGATCCGTTAGTTATCATGGCCAAGATAAGGCTATACGAAGTGCGAAGGATCTTTGTTGACCAAGGAGCAATGTGCGATCTTCTATATTGGGACGCTTTCAAGCAAATGGGTTTCGACCCTTCGCATTTGCAACCTCACGTGGGTCCGGTCAATGGGCTCTCTGGTGAATGGATATATTCCAAATGAATTATCTCACTCCCGATCACTCTGGGTACACCCCCTAATTACACGACAGCCACAACGGCATTCAATGTGATTAAACTTCCTTCACCCTATAATGCAATCTTGGGGAGATCGGGCCTGAACACCCTGGAAGCCTTACCTAGCACAAAACACATGAAACTAAAGTTTAGGACTTCGTTCGGAAAAGGGACCTTATCCTATGATCGTGAGCCCTCAGCTTCCGCCTCGAAATAGCTCCCGGGTACCTTTCGATAAGTTTTGCACAACTTTTGCATTCCTGTTACGATGGTCTTCCATTTAGTAATAAACGCACACATATCTTTCTCTATTGCATTCCACTGAATTTTTGCCCTTTACGAAAGAAACTACATTCGAATGGATCTATCTCCTCAAAAAGCCCTAGTCGCCCTATACAATCGAAGGGATCTATCTCCCCAAAGAGCCCTAGTTGCCCCATACAATCAAAGGGATCAATCTCCCCGAAGGGTCTTAGTCGCTTCTTATATTCAAAGGGATCTATCTCCCCAAAAGGTCTCAGTCGCTCCGTATACTCGAAGGGATCTATCTTCCCGAAGGGACTTAGTCACCCTGTACATTCGAAGTGATCTGTCTCCCCAAAGGGTCTCAATCGCCTCGTACATTCAAAGGGATCTATCTCCTCGAAGGGTCTCAATCACCCCATACACTCAAAGGAATCTGTCTCCCCAAAGGACTTTAGTCACCCCGTACAATCGAAGGGATCTGTCTCCCCAAAGGGTTTCAGTTGCCACATACACTCAAAAGGATCTGTCTCCCTGAAGGGTCTTAGTCGCCTTGTACACTCGAAGGGATCTGTCTCCCAGAAGTGCCTCAGTCGCCCCGTACACTCGAAGGGATCTGTCTCCCCGAAGGGCCTCAGTCATCCCGTGCACTCAAAGGGATTTGTCCTCCCGAAGGGTCTCAGTCGCCCCATACATTCGAAGAGATCTGTCTCCCCGAAGGGTCTCAGTTGTCTTGTACACTCGAAGGGATCTATCACCCCGAAGGGCCTTGGCCGCCCCGCCTAATGGAAGGAATCTGTCTCCCCGAGACTACCAAACCTAGGAATTCATTTGAAATCGCAAAGGGAATATCCCAAATCATCAGCACATGTTAAACAAAAGCAAATCTTTATTAAGAATCATTGTGAGCTGATAAACATGAAGTTACAGGGGCCTTAGAAGTGCAGATATCAACTAAACCCGTCTCAACCCGGACATTGGCTGATCTAACGGGATTTACACCTCCACCTGTCGTATCTCGGTTGCCTACCCCACTGGTGGGGACCAAAGCTCCCTCCAATCCCAACCGACGAATTATTTTCTCAGCACACCGAAGCTTTTCCGTCAACTCACGCTGCACGTCTTTACCAGAAATGGCACACTATAACAAAGCTCTTTCGAATTCAAGCGCCTTCTTTTCCACCAACCGGAGAAACTCCTCACGCAATTGGGCCAATACCTATGCAGTGTGCAACTGCACCTCAAAAGTCTTCTTTTCAGATTCCAATTGCTCACAATAGTTTCGTAGGCCCTTAACTTCCTCTTCGGTCAATGAGACTTCGAACACCTCCGTCTCCGTGCCCTTTTCTTTTCGACCACTGGCATCCTGAAAAGCCCCAGCTTGGGTGCTTAATTGGCAAACCTTCTCCTCTAAATGGCTAATAGTCTGCTTCCTCCATCGCTCTTGAAACTCGATGAGAGCCATCGTCTGTGAAAAACAAAAGTCACTTACAATGAAAACAAGGAAATGAGAGAATCTGCAAGATAGTACCATCAAACCAAGGAATTTAAGAGCCCTGTTGACTTGTTCCATATACATCCTGTGTAATTCCAGGTCATAATGATAAAAATCAAGCCGGTTGGTTATTCTCTCTACCTCCAACAAATCTATATAACTATACTGCTTATCTCCAGAGCTAATGGCTACCGTCCCTCTCTCCTTTGAGTCCTTGTCACCATGAAAAGAATGAATGTGAATAGAGGGAGGAATAACTATTCCATCAGATACCTTACAATTTCCCTTACGGGAAGGCCACAAAGGAATCACACTTAACGAACTGGACAACCTCTGGACAAATACTCTTGCCTCTCTTGATACTTCGGTTTCCATATCGGTCGATGGATTTCCGGTAGACCCTTCCAAGAGCAAGGCCCCTTCATCACCAGCTGGCGGAACATAATCAATATTACCCGACTTTATCGGTTCACCTTTGAACTCCATGGTTGGAACCGAAGGGGCGCATCCCCTTTTTCCTCACTTTCTTCATGATCTTCCTCTGATAGAGAATCTAGACGAACCAGTTTCCTCCTCTTCGGGGAAAGAAGTACCGTTAATGGTGGGGCCTCAGATGATCCACTAGCCTCGGTGGAAGGATTCTCAAGGGATACGTCCTTGTTAATTGTACCTCCCTTAACACGGAGTCATTAACGAAGTCAGAGATGCTGGTCAACTCTATGACCCTGCTGTCAATAAGGAGGGGCTTATCTATACTTCTTTTCTCCCTTATCAGTAGACCCGCCAACGAAAGTATCCCTTCGCGTGGAATGACAGTAACTACCAACCAAACATATGAAACGAAAATGATGAGAAAGATCTGAAGGCTGTAACCCAGGTGCAGGCATTCCCTCAGCGCTAGGAAGCATTGGCATGAGATCCTTGTTCTGGAATTCCACAAAGAAATACTTATGCGCCCGGTCACTACTAGTAGGTTTTTCATAACAGAATCCCCAATCAAACTCCAGACGAGTTTGCAGTCTGTACCAATCTTGGACCAAACCCTTCCTTGTACATCTCATAAGAGAGAAAAGTGCCGCTAGAACGTCGAAATCAAAACGGAAGCAATAGAACCCTAACAAAGAAATTATGGCGACAATGAGACGCCAAGAGCCGGGAGTCAACAAGGTTGGGAATATATTCTATCGCTGCAATATTTCAACAAATGGGCCAGTATATGACACCTTTAAACCAAACTTCACCATTTGCTTGTACATTGGGACGCAGCCCTCAGGGGCCTTATTCGCCCTATTTTCATCAGTAGCAAAGACTAAGGCATAGTTGTCGCCCATTAGCAAGGCAGTTTGGACTTCTTGAAGCTTCGATACTAACATGGTACTCCTGATATCACTAATGCCTTGAGCAACAGGACTCTTTGTCATAACTTTCGTAGAGACTTTTCAACGTGTGGAGAAAATTTGAAAGAAAGAATAAGTACGGAGCAATGAAAATGATAGACTTCGTCTCATGTAAGCCTTTATAAGGATAGTTAAAAGATGGTTCACGAAAACCGAAGAGATACTCTTCACCTTAAAAGATCAGCATCTATTCCGAACAGCCACTACTCATGGCGTCTTTCTCATAAAACGACATCATGAGTCGGGGGCAAATGATGGACCCTCTCTCAGAAGGCCTTGCCGCATAAAGTGGGCCTCCCTTTCTTTTGATATCAATACGCTCAATGAGAATGGGCCTATATCGCTCTGGTTCACTGAAGAGATTCATTTTCGTGAATGGGTCTTATTTGACCTGATCACTTGAAGGGACTTGCCTCCCTGAAGGGACTCAGTCACTCCATCCAACCAAAAGGTCTATTGTTCGACTCAATTTACAAAAGGTTTTGCTAGAACCGAACGTCCTCAATTGATAGCCATCAAAGAGACCAAACACATTCGTCTTCATAAGATCAGTAATACCTAATCGGTATTGCTTAACTGAGTTTTCCACTTTAGCACGGAACATGTCTTCCATATATAGAAGGAAATCTAATAGATCTAATCGATAATGGAAAAAATCTCCCTGTATAATTCAGTTGCCTAAATAGTCGCAATATCGAATCTTTCATGATTATAGATCCAGAATTCTCGAATGAATTCTTAAGGAAACTAGGGTTTCACAGAGTCCGCAGTGGCATGGATCTAAGAAAAACATTATATAATATTAATGGGAGTATTTGTCATGCCCTGAACTGGGAATCGTGAACAGCCGCCCGTTGACCTGGATACCGGCTGTATTTCTACAGAAAATCGAGCAGAACCTCCCCATAAATCGAAGGTCTCCCATGTACAATCAAACCTGTATACCTGTATACATTCAAAAACAATCCTGCAAATAAAACAAATGGCCATCCTGGCCTCAAAACCATTCACCAATCTCACAACCGGCATCCAGACAACACAAGGCTAACAAACCACCAACAGTCCTAACCACAAACCTCTACTGTCATGCCCAACTAGAGCATGAACAGCCGCCACACCGAGCGGGCCTAAATTTATACAAATATTTTACAAATTCCCAAGTTAACGCTTTAAACATTTACAAATGCCTCAATGCAAGTGAAATGAGAATTTCGTAAACAGAAGTCCAAAAATTATACAGTCATCCCATAATGTGTACACGGTCAACTATGGACCTCAATATCAAGACCACGCAGGGTCGACAATAAAATACGAAATTCGTAATTTCAATTTAAAACTTAATCTCACCGTCTCGAATCACCAAATCCGTCAACGAGCTATCAAGCCCTCGAGCCAAATATATCGCCCTAGCACCACAATCCTGTCTGGGGAGGGAAAAAGGAGGGGTGAGTATTCAGGGAAGAATACTCAGTGAGTGAGTGGGTCAATGTAATCGTGTAATATGGGGTGTGAAACTGGAGTGTCAAAGCATCAGTATACAAATCATATTTCAAATCATCATGCTTTTCATTTCAACAATATATCATTTGCACGCATTATCAACTCAAATATGCATCCAAAATACTGTCATTAAAATCATAGAGTCACAAATTAAAAACTCCCGGCAGAGGTCTACCACGACCTATGACAGGCGCACCGGGGGTGTTATATGCGATTTTATTTAAAGTGCTCTCTACCCCGGCGTTGGCGACGGACCTCGTCCAGGTGCTAGACTTGGAGAGTGTATCCAAATCCTCCCCCTTTCGGGTTCAACCTGCCTAGTACCGTGTCGTAAATATCATCTCGACAACTCGTGGGATACCCCAGGCCTAGGCATATCCGGACGCTACCAAAGCGCCTCTCACGGTGTCCTTCGTAGCTACGGAACAATACATATCACAGCCCTCAAGGCCAATATCAATATCACAGTACAAATCACAGCCCTCAAGGCCAATATCAATATCATATCAAAACATGTGCCGTAAATCAGGTTCACAAACCAAATGCAACATATTTCATAAAATGGCACAGTTTACATTTCAACCACATGGATGCATATTTCATAATTCAACCACATTTTTGGACACTCCATCGGTTCTCAAAATCATTTTCAAAGCTAGTCAAAACATTTCAAGCACGCGATAAATCATGCTCATTTATCAAACTGTTGTAAATCAGAGTTTACATATTAAACGAAAACATTGAAATAAAACCCACTCACAGTATACGGGAGGGTCAATCACTCCCTACAATGCACAACAAGTGTCGAAACTGTGCTCCCCTCGATCAATACATCCAACTGACGCATGTATAAAATCGGCAAGTTTCAAACCTACGCAGTTATAGAAAATAGGCTATAACTTCTAATACCCTCTACAAATCAAGAGGTTTCTTATTTCATTTTTAAAGTTAAGGATGTCTAGTGTCTAAGGCAGAAAGCCTCATGTCATTCGGAACTGTGTAGAGAAAGTTATGCTTATAACATATCCACAAGACTCAAGTGATATTACTCAATCAATCCTACACAAAGCTCACACCAATCCAATCTCTCGCCGTACATTAGAGTCGGCATATACACCAACACACTTTTATTCAAAATTCTTTATCAACTTCTTCTCTTCAATACACCAATACAATTCTATACATTTAGCATATAAATACAAACACATGCTTTTGCTCATTCTTTACAATTGCACATTTTCATATCACTTTAACACACCAATATCACTATATATATGCATACACTTTCTATACCTTATTACATACACATATAAACCTCTATCTTGCTTACTAGAGTCATTCCAAATCTCTCCAATGGATTCGATCAATACAATTTTACATCCACATACTCACTAACCTCTATCCAAAATTCAGCATGCATAATTCCTCACACTCTTGGCCTCAATTTCACATATACATAGCCAATAACACAAGTACATCAAATCCACATTTTAACACTCAAAATCACATTAAAACCCATCAAATTTCATATTCAAAGTTCTACATTTTCCTGTACATGTTTCCTTAGGGTTTCTCCCCTCAATATATGCTCATTTAAGACTTAAATCAAACATTTACACAATCACCTTTCTAGATTCTCATTTCATCACTTTCATTCCATTTATAAACAATTAATCAAACCAAAATCAAGCCTGATTCAATCCTAAAACCAATCAAAATTGGAAATACGCTTAAAATAAATAAGTTTCCTAAAAACTGGAAAATCTTTAAAAAATCATACATTTTTCATATCTCATCCGATTTTTTCAAACAATAACTCATTTTAAAGATATCAAAACCTATTTTCATAATATAGAGATTGTATTTGACTTACCTATATGCAACACCAACTATAATGTAAAACAATGCATCAATCCTTAGGCTAAAATCTCAAATTTCGACTATTTTCATACATATGTCAAATTAATCTCTGAAGGAAACTATTCAAATCAATTCAACTCGATTTCATTTCTTTTGATATGCTTCTTCCATACTAAGCAACCTAATTCATATAAAGTTTTAAACTTAACCCCCACATTCAGGCATATTCCAATCAATTTTCATCTAAAGCTATACAAATGAGTCAAACAAACCTCTATCAGTATCTAACACATTCTATTATACAACGCAGCCCTATTTATATCAAATTCTAAGCTTAACATAAATAATTTCATATGAAATTGCAGGAAAGTACATTTCCTTTTTATCTAACTTATTTCAAAGCATACATAAAATTTCCAATTCTAATTTCAATCCTAAATTCGATAAAATAACTCAATTATCGAAAGGATTGCATTTTCCTCACCTAGGGTTCACTGCGGTCCAAAACCCTAACGTCCATGCGACATTTGATTCCGTCCAAAACCTACAATGCTTCCAATTTGAAGCAAAAGTCAGCAAATTTAGTATAAATCTACAAGAAATCGAAACCCTAGAATGTGGGTTAGGGTTTGATCTTACCTTTGCAGTGGACAAGACAGTCGACCTAGGGCTTTCGGTTGGGGCTTCCGCAGGTGGCAGAAGGCACGCTGGAAGGAGCTATCGCGCGCTGGAGCGCGCGCAGGAAGGGACGATCTCGTGCTGGTGCGCGCAGGAGGCAGGCGCAGTCGCGCAAGGAACAGCGCCCAGTCGCGCGAGCAGCAGCGTGCAGCCGCGCGAGCTATCGCGCTCTGTTGCGCGCGCGAGTAGCAGAGCGAGGGAGACTGAGGGATAGGCGGCGGCCCGTGGTGGGTCGCGGTGGCATGTGGTGGCCGAGCGGGCGGCGCGGTGGCGGTTGGGGTGGATCGCGAGAGGGAGAACTCGCAGGTGATAGAGAGAGCAACCGAGAGAGGGAAAGAGAGAGAGAGCAGGAGAGAGATAGAGAGTGAGACCGAGGGAATAGAGAGGGAGACGGTGGTGATCGGCGGCGGCGGCGGCGGCGGAGGAGGAAGCCGCGGGAAGTGAAAGGTCGCGGGAGAGAAGAGGCGGCGAGGGAGAAAGAGGGAGAGAGAGAGAGAAGAGAGAGAAGAATGAGGAAATTAGGACTTAGCCCTAATTTTGACTTTTCTTTTCTTTTTTTTTTATAATAATAATAATAATAATTATTATTATTATTATTATATTTTTTTTTGTAAATAATTCTATAAATAATTAAGTAAGTAAATGTATAAATTAATAAATGATTAAATAATCATCTATATATATTTATACTCACTTTAGTTTACAAATCGGACATACGGATATTTTCAATATCCCAAAAATTTCAAATTACATACCTCAAAATCGAAAATCAATATAATTAAAATTTTCTCTCTCTATATATAAACGGAGAAATATTTTATTTAATTTCATGAACAGTATACTTGTACGGACACCGCAGTGTCGGTGTTACAGTATTAATCCAAATAAGTCCTCTAACCCTGCACAAAGCACACAGTATAGAGGGAGATCCGTCTTCCCTCATCTCTCAGTCTGTTTATCTTTCCCTTTCGAAAATCGCTTTTCCTGACTTGAGTGTTGGAGTCTTCCCTACCGGAACACCCTCCAGTAGTCTTTTGCAAGTCTCAAGCCTCATAACCAGCTATCCAACCGAGTCCAGGAAGAGTCGGATCTGTGGAGACGAAACCCACCTCCAACAAATACAGTTGTCTTTATTTGTACTTAAGAATAAGATTGAAAGATACACAAACTTCATCATTAAGCCATAAATTGTTGTTATCTTTATTTGTTATAATTTAAATTTATTTATGATTTCATGATAATGTCGTCTAATTTTTTCATCTAATTCGATCGGTTTGATTTTGTGATCCATTGATCTCTTGGTGTGATAAGTTCGTACTCTGGTTCAGATTTCAAAACATTAACCAAAAGTGCATGCATTATATAATTAGAATAAGCAAGGATCTTGAGCACATTTCACCTTTTTTCCCTTAAGAGAAAGAGTGAACATGAAAATTAGTATAGTTTAACTTTTCTAAACGGAGTTGTTGTTTATTTGGTGCATTAGAAATTACTCTGACAATTTTCTTCTAATTTAGGTCCTTGCATATGCAAAAGTAACAATAAAGTTTTCTATAAATCCAATGTATTATAATGTTTTATTGAAACAATAGATCATTAGAATTTAATTTTCTTATTATTATTTCATATTCTTGACATGGTATCATAGTCATGTTTAAAATTTTCCAATAGACTTTGTCACATTAATTACCTACTAGGGGTTGAAAAAAAAAGATATCGAGAAAGATTTATCTCATAAGAATCTAATCTGACTCAAACTGAATTCAATTGGGTCCATTATAATTACCGGACACCGTTGGTATATAAAAAAAAAATGGGTTGTAAAATCATTTATGAGAAGTAAATTTAATTATTTATCTAATTTAAAAGTCACATTTATAAAATATTATACAAAAAATATAATTTTATATCATAATATTATTTTAACCAAATACTCTAAAATTTTTATGCCAGCTCATGCCGTAAGGTGTTGGAAAGCGATATCCAAACATAATTTATAAGTCAAAATAGGTTTATCTTACAGAGTTGAGTTGATATGCAACCTTCTGAGCTAAGCTATTTTGATTTTTTTTTTTTTATTAAGATTTGAATTCGAGTTTATTATAAAGAGGAGAAATGATACCATTTTAACTAAAAGTTACCCACACTTTCGACCCTCCATTATTCTCAAAATAGTACCATAGAACCCAATGACGGCCCAAGGGGAAAAGGGGTGTCATGGCCCCTCGCAAAATTTTAAAATTAGACATTGATTTTTCAAATATAAAATAAAATAAAAATAAATAAAGTATTTGACTCTCTAATTTTTTTTTAAATTGTATTATTTATATTTTAAAGAAAATTTCTAAAATCTCAACCCCAAAGAAACAAAAAAATTGAGACCGCCATTGTTGGAACCTAACCCTTTCTGCTGTAAGCATCCCATAGAAATACAAGTAGTATATGATACAATACAAATATATTGAATAGTTTATAGAGGTTATGTCTTCTGGCCCATAAAGTTTAAGCTGGCATACAATACAAATATGTTGCTCCAACTTTTTTTTTTCTTTTGATTTTTTGTTCATTACTATTATTCTTTTAACACTAATTAAGGCCAAACTTTTTTTAAGTCGACCAATCGAATACTCTACCCCTTAATCAAAGGTCTTGAATTCAGTCCTGAGAATAAAAAAAAGGATTTAGAAGAGTTAACCCCTAAATTAGATCCCATAATACTAGGATCGATTTGTTAAATGAAACTCAAATAGCTATGGATAAAAAACAAAAAATAATATTGAAGTTTTATTTATTTATTTGTCTATTCTGTTCATAATTTAAAAAAAAAAATACATAAAAGAAATGGGTCTTCTTAATTACCAAACTATCGTTTCATCCATTTTTTATTCAAAACACGCTATATGTTTTTTCTTTCTCCCAACTCTGAAGACACTATATGTCTCTAATCGAAAATAAGGATAAAAGAAGACCACAATTGTATATAAAGAAAATATATTATTATTAAGTCCGCACTGGAGAACACAAAATGTGAGTCAATCAGCATAATTGCTAAGCTTCAACAGCGGCCAATGCCTTATGCAGTTCATGGAGGGCAAGGAACTTCTGATCTGCAAGTATGGGAGTTCGAGGTTTTCCCCAAAATACAGTTGCATTTTTTTTTTTTATAATTAATTCAACATTGAGCTTATATATTCAAATAATTATGTATTACATATTATCAAAACTATAAATTAAATTCATATGAAAATGATATGATAAATTTGAAAAATTCGATAATTTGGTTTTAAATATTTCAAAAAATATAGAAATAAATTAATGTATAGATATTAATGGATATTTACTATTTATAATGAGTTAAATAAAAAATGTCTAAAGGTGATTTAATGACAGCTACCATAAGCTGAACAGACAGATTTGGAAGGTAAAAGTCACGCTACAACTATAAATAGAGTTATGGTCCCCGAATCAGGGTATCACACTTCTCCCTAATACTCTCATCATATAGAGAGAATTTTGTGAGAATATATTTAATTTGGAAGGCCGTATCCAGGATTCTGCTCTAATGAAAGCCGAATTCAAGATTTTCTCCAAATTAAAATTTCACTCAATTTACTTTTTAGTTATGAAATCAGGTATATTTTTTATCCGATCTAAATTTTTAATTTCAATTTAATTAAAATTTTAATTTCGATAATTTAATACGATATTTGACATGATTTTTACGTAAAGTTATTTTTCCAACAAGTGGTATCAAAGTCACTCGTGCTTGCATCATCAGAATTTTTCTGCATATTTTAAAATTTTATATGATTTTGATACTTTTGAATTTTTAAAAAATATGAATGAAATTTTTTTGTAAATATTTCGATTTTCGACGAAATATATATATATTCAAGATTTTTTTGTGAGAATTTCAATAAAAAAAGTTATGAAAAATTTTTATTGAAGTCGACTTTCTATTTTTTTTATTAAAAGTTGATATCTAGTGTCTCAAAAAAAAAAAATTGGAAAGTTTTGTTCCATCAAAGTTGGCATTAACTATTTTATTAAAGTCGACATTTGGTGTTTCAAAAAATAATATTTGGGCAAAAGAGAAGAAAATGGAATGTTTTCAAAAGATTTAAAACTTATGATATTTTGAAATATTTTCTTTCCTTCTCTTTTGGGCATTTTTTTAAAGAAAGTTGACATTTTCAGCAAATATATATTTTTATAAAAGTTGAATTTTTTTTTTTCTTTGGAAAAGAATCTTTAAGATTTCCAAAAAACAATGCAAGTTTTTTTTTTTTTTTATGGCAAGTAATAAAATTGACTTCTTTTTTTTTAAAGGAATATTTCAAATCTTATTTTTCCATGATACATTTTTTGAAAAATTCTAATTTTAAAGATTCTTTTAGAATTTGATTTCTTTTAATAAATTTTTATATTCAAGTATTTTTAGAAAACTTAGTTTCTTGTAAGAAATTTTCAGAATTTGAAAACTAAAAAAAAAAAGAGAAAATTCTAGATTTCAACTTTTCCTTTTTTTTTTTTTTTTTAAGACTTGACTTTCCAATTTTAAAATAAAATTTTTCAATAAAAAAAATTAAGGAAACTTGTTGTTTTGGGAAACAAAAAAAAGAAAATTTTTTGATTTTAATTTCCTTTTTTAAAGAATGATATCTCAATTTCAGAAAAGGAAATGCAATTAAGAAAAATTTCAGTTTTAGGAAACAAAAAAAAAAAAGTGAAAAAGGAAACTTTCAGATTTCAATTTTCATTTTTTTTAAATTGACTTCCCAATTTTAGAAAATAAATTGCAATTAAGAAATTTTCATTTTTTTTAAAAAAAATGAACTTTCAGATTTTTAAATCCCTTTTTTTTTTTTAGTTTGACTTTCCAATTTCAGAAAAAACTTTTCAGATTCTAATAAAATAAAACTTTTCTTTTATTGCAAATCTAAATCACAAAAGAATTAATTTTTTTTAAAGGATATGGGTCATTTTGGGTCCAAACAGACCCAACCCTGGGTGTAAAGGTATTAGAACTCATTGGATTCAATTAAACTCATTTTTCATCCTTATCATTTTACGATTTCCCTTTTATATTCAAGATTGACCATTTTCTTAGCATGCGATGGCATGACATATTTAGAAAAATTCTGTCAATAAGACATGACTAAGTCTAAGCTTGTCTGGTTCTTAAGTGTTTTTAAATGAACTCACCACTTATCTAGAATGTAACACCGACACTACGGTGTCCGTATTGTACTCCT
Source organism: Dillenia turbinata (assembly GCA_037126225.1). Lineage (NCBI taxonomy): Eukaryota > Viridiplantae > Streptophyta > Magnoliopsida > Dilleniales > Dilleniaceae > Dillenia > Dillenia turbinata. The sequence continues at coordinate 3,325,740 of JBAMMX010000013.1, forward strand.
GTACTTGAAATTAATAAAAATATTTCCTCCGTTTATATATATATATATATATATATATATAGATATTTTAAATTTTATATTGATTTTTGATTTTGGGGTATTTAATTTAATTTTTTTGTATATTTAAAGTATCCATATTACCGATTTGAAGTATATCCCATTTTGTTAAAATTGGAACCTTGGAAAAAAAAAATAAAGTGGGTGTGTGTATATATAAATATATATAATTAATTAATGAATTAAAGAAAAAAAGAGGAGAAAGGAGCCAAAGTGCAGCGTTTTGGCCTCCCTCCCCCAATTTTCGAATTAGGGTATAAAGCCCTAATTCTTTTCCCTAATTCCTCTCTCTCTACGCTCTCTCCCTCATGTCTCTCTTCGTCTTCTCGCCCCCTCGCGCCCCCACCGCGAGTTGCCGCACGTCGCCGCAGCTCCTCTCCACCGCCACCTATCTCTATCACTTTCTGTCTCTTTCTATTTCGCTCTCTCTCTCTCTGTCTCCCTCATTCGGAATCTCTCTCTCTATCCCTCGCGGGTTCTCTCTCGCGATTCACCCTCTCCCGATCTCTCCCTTCTACGGTTCTCCACCGTGAACCGCTACCCACAGCGCTCACCCACCACCGCCACTGCCTTCTCCCTCTACGTCACCCTCTGTTTCTCTCTCTCTTCTCTTCCTCTTTTCCCGTGTGCGAATGGCCTCTCTCCTTCCCGCGTGCGCGACTGCAACCCTCTCCTTGCTCGCGCGCTTCGCTCTCCCTCTGCTGAGAGCGCTTCTGCCACTCTTGTAGAGTCCCAAACCAGCAGGCTTCAAAACCCTAGACTGACTTGATCCACTGCGAAGGTTAGGGTAACAGCTCTGAGTTAAATATTTTAGGGTTGAATGTTCTCAGTAGCTAAGTTAATTATTAACATTGTTTTAGTTGGAAGTGTTACAGGTTTTGGAGTGACTTGAACGGAGCAAGGAACTTAAGTCTGTGATCCGAAAACCCTTAGTGAGGTAAAATACAAATTTCTTCGATAAATTAAGTGAATCTAGGATAGAGAGATCTTTATATATTTAGGATGTATTTAGATTTGATTTGAATGCATTTATGAAATTCTATGTTTGAATATTAAGGTTGAGTCTAGTGTTTGATATGGAAAGAGAATGTTCCGGATGATAGAATCATATTGACTTGATTTGAATGGTTGCTTTTAGAGTTTAATTTGACAAATGCATGAAAATAGTGAGAAATTGAGATTTGAGTTTAAGGATCGATGCGGTCTTTCGCATTATAAGTTGTCTTGCATATAGGCAATCAAAATACAACTTCTATATTATGAAAATAGACTTCAATACCTTGAAAATGACATATAGTTTGAAGAAATCGGATGAGAATCGAAAAGTGTATGATTTTTCAAAGATTTTTTCACTTCGTAGGAAACTTATTTATTTTAAGCGTATTTCCAATTTTGATAGGTTTTAGAATTGAATCAGACTTGATTTTGAGTTGATTAATTATTTATAAATGGAATGAAATTGATGACATTAGAGTATATTTATAAATCGAAGAATTTGGATTTGTATAAAATTTGAGAAAATGGATAAAACCTAAAAATATTTGAAAATTGATGAAATGAGAATCTAGAAAGGTGATTGTGTAAATGTGTTGATTTTTGCTTAGTTTGGGTGTGGGAATCAAGTAAATAAATGTTGTAGTGTGTAGGAAATTTCAGTATATGAAATGTTTGATTTAAGTCTTAAATGAACACATATTGAGGGGAGAAACCCTAAGGAAACATGTACAGGAAAATTTAGAACTTTGGGTATGAAATTTGATTGGCTTTAATGTGATTTTGAGTGTTAAAATGTGGATTTGATGTACTTGTGTGTGTGCTGGATTTTGGCATTGAAATATGGTGTGTATATATGTGTATTAGTAAATGAAATGAGGAAGGAATGAGTGCAGAATTTTCTACACAAATGGAAACTAAAAAGGAAGTCATTTTCATGTGAAATATGTAGTGAAATGTAAGGAAAATGGAATAAGAATGTATACAGAATTTTGTGGTGTGTTATTGACTATGTGTATGTGAAATTAAGGCCATGAGTGTGAGGAATTATGTATATATGTATGCTGAATTTTGGATAGAGGTTAGTGAGCATGTGGATGTAAAAATGTATTGAACGAATCCATTGGAGAGATTGGGAATGAATCTAGTAAGTAAAATGGAGGCTTATATGTGTATGTAATAAGGTATAAAAAGTGTATGTATATATAGTGATATTGGTGTGTTAAAGTGATATGAAAATGTGTAATTGTAAAGAATGAGTAAAAACATGTGTTTGTATTTATATGATAAATGTATAGTATTGTATTGGTGTATTGAAGAGAAGAAGTTGATAAAGAATTTTGAACAAGAGTGTGTTGGTGTATATGCTGACTCTTATGTGCGGCGAGAGATTGGATTGTTGTGAGCTTTGTGCAGGATTGGTTGAGTACCACCACTTGAGTCTTGTGGACATGTTGTAAGCATGAACAAAATATGAAGAGTTAAGGTAGTGGCCTAAAACACTTGACTTGACATTGGAAATTAAAAGTGAAAAACATGCATTTTAGCCAATTGAACAGCATGTAGTTCTTTAGCATAACTTTCTCTACATAGCTCCGAATGACATGAGATTTTCTGCTTTAGATACTAGACATCCTTAGCTTTAAAAATGAAATAAGAAACCCTTGATTTGTAAAGGTGTATTAGAAGTTATAGCCTATTTCCTATAACTGTGCAGGTTTAAAACTTGCTGATTTTATACATTCGTAAGTGTTGGATGTCTTGATTGAGGGGAATACTTTTTCTTCGCTTCGTGGTATTATTGGGGAGTGCGCTACCCTCCCCCATACAGTGAGTGAGATTTATTTAAATGCTTTCTGTCTAATATGTAAACCCTGTTTTACATCATTTTGATAAATGAGCATAATTTGTCATGTGCTTAAAAGGTTTTGACTGGTTTTGAAACTGACTTTTTATGAACCGATGGAGTGTCCAAAAATTTGGTTGAATTATGAAAATATGCATCCATGTGGTTGAAATGTATAATGTGCCATTTAATGCTATATGTTGCATTTGGTTTGTGAACCTGATTTACGGCACATGTTTGATACGATATTGATTTTGGCCTTGAGGGTTTTGGTATGTATTGTTCAGTTGCTACGAAGGATACCGTGAGAGGCGCTTGGGTGGCATCCGGATATGCCTAGACCTGGGGTATCCCACGAGTTGTTGAGATTATATTTACGACACGGTACTAGCCAGGTTGAACCCAAAAGGGGGAGGATTTGGATGCTATCTGAGTCTAGCACCTGGACGAGGTTCGTCGCCAACGCCGGGGTAGAGAGCATTTTAAATAAAATCGCATATAATATCCCCGGTGCGCCTGTCATAGGTCGAGGTAGACCTCTGCCAGGACACTTTCGGCTGGCAGCTTTATGATTTTAATGACAGTGTTTTGGATGCATATTTGACTTGATAATGCATGCTAATGATATATTGTTGAAATGAAAAGTATGATGATTTGAAATATGATTTGTATACTTATGCTTTGACACTCCAGTTTCACACCTCATATTAGACGATTGCATTGACCCACTCACTCACTGAGTATTCTTCTCTGAGTACTCACCCCTCTTCTTTCCCTCCCCAGACAGGATTATGGTGCTAGGGCGACGCATTTAGCTCTAGAGGGCTTGATAGCTTGTTGGTAGATTTGGTATTTACGACGGTGAGATTTAAGTTTTAATTAAAAATATGAATTTCGTACTTTATGTCGACCCTGCGTGGTTTTGATATTGAGGTCCGTAGTTGGCCGTGTACATATTATGGAATGACTGTATAATTTTTGCACTTTTATTTGCGAAACTCTCATATTTCACTTGCATTGAGGCATTTGTAAATATTTAAAGTGTTAACTTGGGAATTTGTAATATATTTGTATAAATTTAGGCCCGCTCGATGTGGCGGCTGCTCATGCTCTAGTTGGACATAACAGTAGAGGTCTGTGGCTAGGACTGCTGGTAATTTATTTAGCCTTGCGTTGTTCTGGATGTCGGTTGTGAGATTTGTTAGTTTTGGAGAGGCCGGGATGACCATTAGTTTAATTTACAGGATGATTTTAAATTATACAGGTATACAGGTTTATTTGTACATGAGAGACCTCCGATTTATGGGGAGGTTCTGTCCGATTTTCTGTAGAAATACAGCCGGCATCCAGGGTAACGGGCGGCTGTTCACGATCCCGGTTCGGGGCGTGACATAGAAACTTTCCTCGTATTTTCTACTACAGAACGGGGATTGGCCAATTTTTGAATCAGTTGTCGGAAAAAGATGAAAACTTTGGTTTTATGCCGACAACGAAAGTATAAGGACAGAAAAGTAAAATGAATGAAACAGATTCGGTAAAATTGAGTTTTTATAAACCTAATTTAAAGTTAATAAGATTGGGCTTTTTATAGCCCAATTTTCAAGAAATTGAGCCATCAAGATGAAATTGAAACTTTTTCAATTACAGATACGATTCAAATATGAGTATGGTTTCGTATATATCTCGAGATGAATTAATTAAAGCAATATGTCGCCAAAATGATATATATTGTAAAAATTAATTTATTTTGGGATATAAAAAGTTGTGCATGTAATTTATGTGAGTCTCTCCACTGGAGAAGGGCAGACCTGATGCAATGGTGGAGTCTTTCCATTGTGTCCTGGAGATCCAAGATTCGAATCAGTCTCATTGCAAAAAAAAAAAAGTAAGGGGAAGACTGTCTAGATATTCCCTTTCCTAGACCCAATAATGTGAAAGTTTTGACATTGGGTACACCGTTTGTATAATTCATGTGAGTATCGATCGGCCCAAAGGAAGTTTTGTACTTGATAGAATTGCATATACATATATGGTAATAAATGCGTGATAATTATTTGGTTTCACATGTGACCAATTCATCGGCCCAAAGGAAGGTAATTGGTTGACGTGTTCTTATGTTAGCGTTTGATTACTATACCTATGGTTTTATATATATCTTGAGATAAATTAATCGAAACAACATGTTGTCAAAGTAATCTCTTTTGTGAAAATTAATTTGTTTAGAAATGTCAAAAGCTGTGTATATGTAACTCATGTGAATATTGATCGGCCCAAAGGAAGGTTTGTATTTGATAGAGTTGCATGTACACCTAATGGTAATAAATGCGTGACAATTTTTCAGTTTTATGTGTGATCAATTTATCGGCCTAAAGAAAGATAATTGGTTGATATATTTTTATTGTCAACATTTGATTATTACACCAAAATACTACTTACAAATTAATTATTTTGTCTAAAGATGAAATGTTAATAGAGTGATCGGTATCTTGTGATGAGAATTATTCATATTTGAATTTATTTGATTTTAAAGTTTAATGTGAGCATATATGGATTACTGTTATTTGTTTAACGATTAATATTATTCCCACCAACATTAATACCCAATTCAAGTTGATTGAATATCTCAAATTTCAAGTTTGGATTTAAACCTTACGTTAAAAATTGATTCTCCCCAACACTTATAGATAAGAGTACCTCTGAAAAGAGAGAGAAAGAAAGGTGAGAGATGTTGAATAGCATTTGTTTAATGATGATAAACCATCCCAGAAAAATTTAGAGGCACTACATGTAAATCAGTTATGACAGCTAAATTTTTTCTTACGGACATTGAGAAATGATCTGTCAAGAATGAAATGATTACTGGTACACTCTTGACAAATCCTATCCCTATACGGTAAAATGGTTAAGAATTCTTGACCACTAAGAATAAAAAGAAAGAAAAGAGAAGAAAAGAGGATAAAGATGCTGTAAATACAATATCACAAAAGAAGTAACGAAAGACACTGATTGAATCGGGAAAGAATATTTGCTTCTTCTATGATGCTAAAGGGTACAAGAAAAAGAGAATGTACCAACGATCACGTTTGACATGATAAGAAAGGTATATTCCTTAGTTTGATTTGTTCTGAGGTTAACTTAACTTCGGTATCAAGACATACTTGGTAGTTAGATTTCACTGTAATTATTCACATCAGTGTGTCTATGCAAAGTTTCCTAAATTATCAATCATCAATTGATGGTGAAAGATACATCTATGTGGATAATAATAAAGTTTCAATTATAATGATAGAAAATTTTAGATTATCATTGAAAACCGATTTATATTTGGTTTTTACTAAAACTTTTATTGTTCTATCTTTTAGATAGAATATGATTTTCATTTTTGTGTTGGACAGATTAGGTTTTACCTATTTTTTCAGAAATGGAAAAGTTGGTTAGTTTCATGAGGCCAAATAGATTGGTTCCGGTTTTCTATTAGGATTTGATAATCTATATTAGATTGATACTGCTATTTAATTTAATGAATCCCTACAATATATTACTCAAAGTATACAGTTTAAATTAACCAATGAGAATTTCTCTCCATTATAATAAAAGAATTGAGTAATATCTCCAAAAGGAAAATAAGACAACTTGTGTTAGAAGAAATTTTTGACTTCTTTGATTTCACAAATTTTGATATTTGTGTAAATTGTATAAAGGAAAAACAAACCAATGAAGATGATTGAAACTAATAAGACTTTAGACGTTTTAGAAATGATATATATAAACATTTATGGATCATTCCTTTTGGTTTTTTTGGAATGGTTAAAAATGTTTTTATCATGTTCATAGGCAATTATTCATGATATGGTTCAATCATGATTGCAATATATATCCTGAATAGAGTTTCCAACTAAGACAAGTACCGAAATCTCATAAGAACTTTGGACTGACACACGTCCTAGTCTAAATTATCTGCATGTTTGGGGTTATCCAATTTAGTTTAGATCTATTAGACCTAATAAAAGAAAATTGGACATCAGGACGGTTAGTTGATTAGTATAGTACTTTAAAAAGTTTAAGGGGTATTAATTTTATGATCCCACAAATAAATATATATATTTTTAAAGTCGGGAAGTGTCCGATTCTTTGAGAATGTTGGGTTTGTGGGGGGAGATATGGTTAGAGATATTGTCTTCTAAAAGAAATATATTGATATTCCCAAATGTGTTATTAGACAATGTTGAAGAATCTTTCATTTCGGAAGAACAAACTCAACCATCTCCAGAACCGATGCTGTGAAGGAAGAAATAAAATTCATACAGACATCCCGATAATGATATTACAAATTTTATCAATTCTTTATCTCATTAGGTTTTGAGATGAAATTTGATTGATAATTATGCATATCACAAGTTCTGTAGGAGTAGATACTCAGAAAATACCCATATTGTTAAGAGAGACAAGTTTAGTCTCTACTACTGCCTCAAGAATGATCTTAAATATAGAAAATATAGAAGATTCCTTATACATAAGTAGTATGGAGTCTAATGTGTTTTTAGATCTGTACGCGCTAGAATATTGCGTATATTATAGAAATGTTGGGCATAAATTTAAGCAAATCGGAAATAAAGTATTGGAAAGTAATCAAATGGGTTTTGCAATACTTACAAAGAGTAAAAGGACATAAGTTCACATATCGAAAGTCAAATCAGTTTGAAATCATTTGATATACCGACTCCGATTTTATGAGATGCCAAGTTAGGATGAAAGTTACAACATACCGTATGCTAGTAAGAAAAGTCATTTTTGAAAGTATGTTAAACAGTCTTATATAGTTTCTTCTATCATGGCAACGAAATTCAAAGCGTGTTATGAGGCATCCAATTATGGAATATGACTATAAAACTTTGTCACAGAACTATGGATAGTGGATGACATTAATAGGCTACTCGGATTATTATGTGATAATAGTTCGACAGTCTTATGTTCTATTTAAGGAAATAATTCAGGGTAAACAGTTGTCTATAGAGTATATTGGTTCAAACTTCAAAATTACGGATTCATTTATTAAGAGATTGTCACCCAAAAGGTTCATGTGCACACTACTCGTATGAGTGTCATATCATTTCAAGATATTCAGTTTCAGTGAAAGTTTGTAATTTTAGATATTGATTTCATATAGACATTTTCGGTTATTTCAATTTAAGATATTTTGAGATTATTTTTCGCGAAAATAAAAATTCAATTTTGAATCACACTCTGATATTAAGTATGGTTGATCTCATTAAAGAGAACCAATTAGAAATAGGCATATTAAATATCACATTGTATGACATTTCTATGTTACGCATCCATATCATGATCCATATCATTCGATTATATCAATTTACGTGACCATTGAGGATTGAGTTATGAAGGAAATGTAACAGAAATTATCTTAATTCTAAGTTGATATGATTGATGGACGAGATTGGTTGTAAATACATTTCAATATTGACAGAAAATTTGAACTCATTCAGTTATTTCGCAATTATATAATTATAAAGTTTCACATATAAGCCAAGTAGGAGATTGTTGGATCATTAATCTAATATTGGGTTTATATATTCAAATAATTATGTATTGCATACTGTCAAACCCATAAATTAAACCCATATGAAAGTGATCTGGTAAATATGAAAAATTCAGTAATTTATGTTTAAATATCTTAAAAGATGTTGAAATAAATTAATGTGTAGATACCAATGGACATTTGCTATTTATGATGGATTAAATAGGAAATGTCTAAAAGTGATTAAAAGACAGCTACCATAGCTGAATAGACAGATTTGGAAAGTAAAAGTCACCCTACAACTATAAATAGGGTTATGATCCCTGGGTTAGAGTATCACTATTTTCCCTAATACCCTCATCATATAAAAAGAATTTTGTGAGGATGCATTTATCTAAAAGGGCGTACCCAGGATTCTGCTCCGATGAAAGACGAACTCAAGATTTTGTTCAGATTAAGATTTCACTCAATTTAGTTTCCGATTATGGAATCGGGTATATTTTTTATCTGATCTAAATTTTTAATTTCAGTTTAATTAAGTTTTTAATTTTAATAATTTAACACGATATTTGATATCATTTTTGTATAAAGTTTCTCTTTCCGACAGCATTTTGATAGCTTGTACCCTTTTCCATACTCTTTTGTGAACTCAAATATACAAAAATAATCGCTATGACAAGGCCCCGGCCATGCCCTCTCCGCAGTACACATTGGGTCTCCTGCAAATTTCTCTAAAATTCATATATAAAGTTATTCAAATTTAGTATAGTTTTGTTGAATCAATAATAACTCAAGAGGAAAAAAATTACCTTTGGGGGTGAGTAGAAGAATCAAAGCAAGCATCACAGGGAAGAAAGATTGCTTCATAATTGATTTTGCTTTAGACTGTTTTTCTCCTGAGAGCAAGAAGAATATGATGTTGCAAATACAGCGATATGGGATAGTGAATTCATATGTATTGAAGCCCTAAAATTTGGAAAGAAATTTAAGATTTTGGTCTGGATACAAGTAAATTTATACCAAAAAAATTAAATAAATATTCCAAAATTTAGCCATGATACAAATAACATTTATGGCAACAAAGCTAAACAGTGGCGGAGCCATGTGAGGGAATGCGGAGGCAATTGCCCCGACTAAAAAAAAAAAAAAATTATTTATTTTTATATATTAAAAAAATTACCCCCACATGTTAAAAGAAACGCTTCTGCGATAAAAAATTGCCCTGTACACATAATGAGTCATTTTAAACGGAGAAATAGACTTGATACCATTTTTGGAATTCTGAGTGAGTTATGATATGTTTAATAATTTATTTACATTTCTATTTATTGTTATTGTTACTGTGGCATGGAGTGATTCATTGAGTTGGATAAATCTTTACAAGTAGGGATTAACTTATTTTGTTTAACGAATGTTTTTTTTTTTTTTTTAAATATGGAATGAGTTTTATTTTGCATGCTCTGCCTTTTTAAAAACAAAAATGCATTGTTTTTACGGATCTTGATTGTTATCAGATTAATTGAATTTTTTTCACTAGAGTTTTAGAAAGGCCGATGGGCCTTGCCTTCTGTATTCTTGTTCCTTTGGTTTGTTTTTATTGTTCATATTTTGTTAGGTCTTCAGTTTTTAAGCTTTTTAAACATTAGAGATTGATCCATCTAATGTAATTTAGAGTATAAAAGAAGGGGGTTTGAAGAAGCCAATTAGATAATTTTTTTTTTTAATTTATTTGCTTTTTGATAGCATTTTGGTAAGGCTATTTTAAAGCAAAGTTGAAATGAGATATACATTTAATATGTGGTTGATGTATTTCAATGTTGGTAAGATGAATGTAATAAACAGCCACATGTATGCGCATATCATCTTCTATGTTTTTGTACTCATATGAGGTTCTGAACTGTTTGTTTTTCTCATTTATTTACACTAAGTCTTATGGTAATAAATATGTTATCCTGATGATATTTGCGGCAAATGCTGCAGTGGGGTAATAACGGAGACGAATGCTGATAAGGCACTTGAGGTGAACTGTTGGGTTTTATTTCCTACACCTTATGATGTTTTGGGATGACCGGTACACTGTTTTTCTCCTACCTTCTATCTAATCATTATGTATAAGTTGTTGGTTCTAGAATTGTTTAATATTGCTTCCTGCCTACTGATTTTATCCTTGCTTATTGTAGGAGCTATATGCCTACCAAGCAGATGTAGCGACTATTCTATGAAATGGGGAGTGAAGCTCCGGTGCATAATTATGATTGTTTATATTGATATTTTTTATGGTCAAGTTTTGTTGGTTGTTGTAAATGAAATAAAGAAGTCAGTAACTATATTTTATGAAATTAAATGGGACTTGCATGTATTACATGGGAAACATAAACAATTGTGTTTATTTATAAGAAGTGCACTATGTAATATGTCTTCTTTGGTGTTCTTGATTGTCTAACACAAGTCAGATCACTTAATGCTAATAAATAGTTCTTCATTGTCATGCTTCTATTGGTTTCAATAACATGAAAAGAGGACTTGTTCGAGGGTGGTCATTCCTCTAATCAGTTTGTAATTATGCACAAGATTAAGCAGGTTATTGCTCTTACCATAGATATTTTGCCCCCACTGTCCCTTAGGTCCTGGATCCGCCACTGAAGCTAAATATCTATGTATTTAAACACTATAGAAAGAGGAAATTACTAATCACAAGGGCTCAATTGTCTATTCACATATTAACTAATAGAGATATAATTTAATGCATTTATTTTTGTAAAATAATAAAACTTGGTTTGCAATTCATATATAGAATTTTCTTTTTGTTATAAAATGGTTATGGCTATGATGAGAGATTCAAACCCCAGATCTTAGATCAATAGGAGAGTATCAATTGATCTAAGGATTCTTGATAATTATATATGGATTTGACATAACATATATCGCCATTGCCAATAGCGTGGCTACTGTTCCTATATAAACAAAGGGGCCATTGCATATTCCATATATGAACTTGTCAAATGTGTGTAATAAGATACGAATTATATGAACTTGACAAAATATGTAAAGAAATTGTAGTCTAAAATCAGTGTTTTTAAAATCGAATCGAATCGATCAGTTTGATTGTGAGCCGTTTTATAGTCTGGTTTGGTTTCATTGTTAAACTGAATAACATCAAATTCGATCAAAACTGTTTAAAATCGATCAAAACTGATAAACCAGACTAGTTTGACCGATCAGATCAATGTAATATACAAATTATATATAGACTTTATATTATTTTAAAATATTAAAAATATAAATTATATATATATAATATAATGCTGATATCATCCGATTTGTAAAACGGTCTGACCGATTTGATGAATGAACCCATGAACACGTAGGTTGACCAAGTTATTTATTGATTCGGTTTTAAAAACATGGTCTAAAACTATAAATAACCTCCTAATGTTTTTATTTAATTTTAAATAGCATCTTGAAATTCGAATATAGCTAATTAGCAATTAAAACTTTGGGAAATAAATTTCAATCCCCTAGTTGGATGATGTTAAGAATTTGTACTGGGTTTTTTTCTTTTCTTTTTCTTTTTTTTTTTTTAAAGAAATTTGAATTTAGCCTTCAAATTGCATGTGGTACTTGCTTTTTTCCCCCATTCTTCTCTTTGTAGCAAATGTTCATGAAAAATTTGACAAGTAACATTTTCTCCTAAACCATTTTGGATTTTAATTTTTACATTCTTCTCTGATAATTACCAAATTTGGCTTTCTCAACTATAATTTTCACAAATATTCTATATTTACCGGAAACTAAATCTTTCGCTTCTCTCTCTCTTGTATCCTCTCTCTAAGGTTGGCTCTTTTTATTTTTATTTTTTTTTTATTATTATTTTTTTTTTCACCATAGAGCGATTGGAAAAGAAACAGCGAGATACATGACATGTGACGTTTAAGCAGATGAAATCAGAACAATACTAACTTTCTGATAAGAAAAAGAAAAAATCTCTGTTCATTTTTTAGACCAATTGATTTTTATTTCAAAATTTTTGTGAGGTAAATTGACTGAAATAAAAATTTAAAGGTCCCTTAACAATAATCTAATAATATTCAAGAAAGCATTTATACTATTGGCCAAAACTAGAGTCGACTTATCTTGAGAAGGTAAAGCGCATCAGTTGGACCATTTTCCAAATTTTAAAAGTCACTATCCCCCTCTCCACATAATTTTCTCCCTTGAATTTAAATCGGATCCAGTATTTTTTGAATTAAAGAGAGAGAAAGAGAGAAAGAATCAATGAACAGTGGATTTAATATGATAAGATGTTAATTTTTTTAATTAAATTTCAAGTTTAAAAGGTGATAATTAAAAAGATTATGCTAAAAGGACTATCTCTTAAATAAAATCCTGTATATATTTAAATTAAATTAGTTAAAATATAATTTTGTATACCGATTGTCGGTACAAGAGAGAGAGAGAGAGAGTCACATGACACATGAAAAACTAGTTTTCACACCGGTGCAACGCACGATAAGGAATTTATTGGCTTATACAACAAATATATGTAAAAAATAGTTTGAGACTTATTCCAAAAGGCGCAGAATACACATTTAGGGAATAGTTTTGATGCCCTTAAATTTCCAGAGTACAATTTAGAGGAAAGGGTAACAACTTAATATATCTTAAAAAATAAAATATTATCTAAATGAAAATGGAATAAGTTTTGCAAAAGGTACACCGAAAATGCCCAAATGGTCCAGCAGATGTAGGGCCTATATCCCTTAAAACAGATACATTGATAATTGACACTCTGTCCATTGACACCTCCTAAGTGAAAAACAATTGCTTGCTGCGGGGAAATAGAACATTTTTACCTATGTCTACTTTCTGATTTTTTTTTCCCATCCATTTTATCACTTATTTGTATGCTGGTGAAGTATCTCGAGTCATCCTCTCCATCTATCTGTAGGTTCAAGCAGGTTTCTGATCTTGTTGATCTTTCATGACAGCATGTTATTTGACAGTTGAATTGGTCATTGTTGTTGAATTCAAGGTTTGGAACTTTTGGAGTCTCTTAGCTAAACTAGATATATAGCCCATTGAAGTTGTTGTTTCCTGGTTAGTTTGAGTTGTACTTCTCTTGATCTGTCAGGGGGAGCTTTAACTTTTGGTTTTGTTGACTGTCTTTCAAAAGATACGCAGGTAAACTTCTTTACAAGAAAATGAAAGAGAGAGCAGTAGGAGAAAACGGATAAAGCGGAGCAGAGGAAAAAAAGGTGACATGTGGAGAGTATTTCTACTTTGTAAGAGTGTTCTCCATGGATATTCTTCCTCTGCCTTGGTGCTGTATCTAGGTAATTCATTATTTTTTAACAGGGAAAGGACTCCAAGTGATGATAAGACACATGATGTAATTTCCAAGAGCAAAGACAGGAGAAAAGGTTTGGTGTTATTAGTTGTAGTTCAAACTGAATTTCTTAAGTTTTCAGAGTTTAGTTCCTTGAACAGTTGCCTATTTTACTAAAATGGAACCGTTTGGCTGTGCCATCCTCTTACTTTTGTAGGAGCCCTCAATGCCAAATTTTATTGCTATAATATCAACTGAACATCTTTTATGGAGAAATTTCATGATTTTTGAAATAGCCTACCTTTCTATATAACTTTTTTTTTTTGGGTCCCACTTAACAAGTACCATAAATGGAATTTTAGATAAATATGTAAAACATCCGTACATTTGGGTGAGAGACTGTGAGGGTTTCCCAAATGCTAATGGAATCACCAAGGATATGTTCTTCAATATCCTCTCATAAAGACATTAGACTGAACTTAAACTGGTTATCTGATTTGTCTGATGATTTTTGAGTGGCTGCCTGTGTTTGTGAACTGAGCAATATCAGGATCCTTCTGTTGTGAGAGAGCAAAAAATTTTCAATTGCTTTCTCTTTGCCATGATATTTCTTCCTAAGTCTCCTTTTTGATTGAAATTTGATGTGTATCTCAAGAAGAGAGCACAAACTGAGACAATAGAATGTAGTTCAACTAGATTATTAGTAATGTAAGATTATTAGTAATGCAGTGAAAGTTGCCGCTTTGAATTCTATGTAAGATTATTAGTAATGCCGATGCAGTTCCTCTTTGTTGGATGGTGTTTCTACTGTCTTAACCCTCAACCAGTACCCAATATATGTGTAGGTATACATGCATGCACAAATGGAATAATGGTGACGATATGGACACCAACAAGGAATTTTAATTCTAGATCTAAAATTGCCTCGCTTATTATTTTCCATAGTAGGTCACTGATCTCACTTGTTATGTGTAGGGAAAAGGGCTTCAATGTCAAGTTCAAATAAAGTCGAGGATGAAAACTTTGATGAATTTCTTGAAGGGATGTTTCCATTGCTCTTCCCAAGTCAAAGTCCAACAAACAAAGGTACCTCATCAGTTACCCATTTTGAAAACTTGCTGACGTAAGGATTGCTTCATTCAAACTTCCTGTGTGTTGATCTTATCCAGCTATAGTAGTTCCAGTTTGTCATAGGTTCTATGTGATGATTTGCAAATGCTGATTAAATTGGGAGAGACTTCCATTCTCATGTTGATAATGAAACATAAATGCCTTGCTTAATTGAGTAGATTCTTCCTTTTTCTTTTGGGACCCTTTCCAATCTTGATGCGAGCCCTGACACGAGCTTGCATCATGCACTTCCAAGTGAATCGTTTGGCTTTGTACGTCATTAGATCGTCGTTGGTGTATTGTTCTCGGGAGTTTAAATTCCTGATTATGTGGCTCTTTCGAAAAGACAGAACAGTAACAGAGATAAGATAGCAGTCGATTTCAACAATATATAGTTTTAAATATATGAGTTTATAATTTATTAAATTTAAAATTATTTGAATTTAATTGAAATGATGTATCAAAGAAAAAATGAGATTTTTTTTGAATGATTCTAAAAGTAATAATAATAAATAAATAATTATTTAAGGGTTAAATATAGGACACTTGGACATCTTAGGTATTGAGATGAAGTGACTTGGATATTTCGGTTATTTATTTTTATTCAAAAGATATATTTTTAAAAATTAAATAAATAAGTATCTTTTGATTAAAATGTAAATTTTTCTATAATGAAGTGATGTCTTTTAAATAAATTAATGATTTTTAAATCAAAATGACATATTCATTATACTCTTTAAGTGAAGAGATATACATCATTCGTTCTCTATAAATAATCTCTTTCACTATTGAGAAAACTCACTTAAAATTTTCCTTCGTTGGTAATATAATAAGACTTCGTTTTTTCTATTTCGTTCTTGGGAGAAATTTGAAATTTTACTGTCTCAAATTTTTGTTTCGATTTGCATGTCTTGAAAGAATCTGTCTCAAATCCAGCCAGTAATATAATGAAAAGGGCATAATTTTTTTAAAAATAATGATTATTTTACGTACAAACCCTTTTAAAAAATTTTATTTCAAAGATTTTTCGTTCCTAACACAAGACAAACAACTCACCGTTCTGATGATAAAGATTCTCCACTGGCAAAAGCCAAAGCCAAGACGACAGCTCAAAGCACACGCATCCACAATAATTTCAAGAGATCACAAGCGGCAGGCAACAATCAACTTTATCACATGCAGAAATTCCAATCAAATGTACGTAAAAAATCATGTAAAAGAAAATTCAAATGAAATGTATCTCAAATGTAAATGAAATGTAAATTTCCTAGCCTGTAAATAGTCATTCAAAAGGTCAAGAGGCAGAGACCTTTGCAACATACACTTCTTCGGTGTAAGTTCAGAACTTCACCCATAACCAACCGAAGAACCAATCTCTCATCCTCATAACCAATCTTCCTTACCTTCAGTACAAATTATCCTATCCCATCATACTCATTTCCTCAATCAGATAAAGAAGAATATTTCATCTCAAAATTGTAAGTTTTATTTTTAGAATTTATTTCAATTATCATTTTGTTCAATCTTTATTATTACATTGACTTTAATTTATTCGATCTAGCTCTATTTTGACTTTGTTTAGAGCCTGGGTTTTCACTTGGTATCAGAGCTGCATTTTACTTATTTTAGCATCTTGATTAAGATTGCATCATATCGATTCTTTTATATCTATTAGATAGTTCTCATTACTAGTGTTTGGTAAGACGTTGGTAAGCTTGTAAAGCCATTGTAGAGAGAGAGAGAGAGAGAGAGAGAGAGAGAGAGAGAGAGAGAGAGCGAGAGAGGAGGTCCCGTATAGTGATCCCATCGTTCCCATTAGTGTGAGATTCATCTTTAGATTAAATTGAGTCTGTATCATGCAAAATTAATCATGGAGGCTAAGATCAATAAAATGAGTCAATTTGATTTTAATTCCAGTTTATATATAAAAAATGGCAATTAATAGAGAATAATCAAATAGTGATATTTATTCATCCTCTGCTACAAACTAGTGATGGCCCATGTGTGGGATGTTTTTATGTTATATAAAGATTTATTAAATTTATAATTAACTCAATATTTTAATAAAATTATTGTTCGAACAAGCAAAAAATATAGCTAATATCAGCGACAAAAAAAAAAGGATCTAACTAGTGAAACTTTGAAAAAGATCAACAAATGAAATTAAAAAAAGATAATATGTTAGTAAAAGAATAAAGAAATAAAGGGATCATTCGTGGGGTTCTAAAAAATAAAATGAAAAAATTTATATTAAATAACAGGATTTAAAAGAGAAAAAAGAGTTCAAAAATTAAAAAAAAAAAAAAAGGATTTGAATGAAAAAAAATTAAAAATTTTGGTTTAAAAATAAAAGGAAGAATATTTTTAGGATCAAAGAAAACAAAAAGGGAAAAATCTATACTCAAAAAAGTTAAAAGACTAAAGTTGAAAAAAAAGGATAAAAAATCAATGATCTAAATGGACAAGTGGGGTTCAAAAAGAGAAAAAATTTATATTCAAAAAAAAAAAAAAGTGGGGCTTAAAAAGAGGAAAAATTTATATTTAAAAAAACGAACGACTTAAGAGAAAAAATAAGGTAAAAAATAAAAAGACTAACGACCTAAATGAAAAAAAAAATTGTGTTTTAAAAATAAAGGGACAATCTTCTGTAAGACCTAAAAAACCAAAAGGGAAAAAATCTATATCCGAAAAAACGAAAAACTTAAGAGGAAAAAAAGGTAGGTTAAAAAAAAGAGCAAAGACCTGAATAGGGGAAAAATAAAAAAATTATTGTCTAAAAATAAATGGATGACTATTTGTGGAACCAAAAAGGAAAAAAAAAACATATGTTTTAAAAAGACGAAAGACCTAAGTAAAAAATGAGTTAAAAAATGTTGAAAGATCTGAATGAAAAAAAAAAATCAAGCATGATTCAAAAGAGATAAAATACCTAAGTAAAAAAAAGGGTAAAAAAAGCATAAGAACTCAAATGAAAAAAAAAAATGAGATCCAAAAAAAACAAAGGATCTAAGCGTAAAAAAAGAAAAATGTGTCAAAAAAGTACAAGAAACTGAATGGAAAAAAAGTGGGGTTCTCCAAAAAAACGAAGAATCAAAGTGAAAAAAACTGGACAAAAAAAATAGAAGGATTTGAATGAGAGAAAACAGTGGCTTCTAAATGAAAAAAATATAGTGAGATCTCCTAAAAGATGAATTTAAGGAAAAAAAAAAGAAAAGAAATTGGACAAAAAAAAAACACAAAGATTTGAATAACAAAAAATCTGTGGGAAAAATTGCGGGGTCCCGAATGGAAAAAAAACATAGTGGGGCTTCTCAAAAGAGGAAGGATTTAAATGGAAAAAAAAAAAGAAACTGGGCCAAAAAAAAAAGAAAAAGGGCTTGAATGAAAACAAGAAAAAAAAAAGAGCAAGTTTCAAAAAATATGACACCACCATCAAGGGATTTTGTGTTATTTCGGTAATAAAAAAAAAAGCGAGTGTATTTTGGTAATTAAAAAAAAGTGGGGTACTTAAGCCCCCATTTTTTTTGAATTATCAAAATACCCAGCTTTTAATAATTCAAAAAAAGTGGGGATATTTTGGTAAAAATGTATGAATAGTAACCCAAAAAAACAAGGGTACTTTGGTAATTCAAAAAAGTGAAGATATTTTGATAAAAATGCATGAATAGTAACTATAACTCTTGCTTTATATATATAAGGTAAATATAAAAAGAAAAAGTGGGGACACATTGATAATTCAGAAAAAATAGGGATACTTTGCTAATTTTTTTTTTAAAAAAACAGGGTTATTTTGGTAACAAAAAAAAGTAGGATATTTTGGTAATTCAAAAAAAACGGGGGTATTTTGGTAAAAGTGTATGAAAAGTAACTTCAAAAAGTGGGGGTATTTTTGGTAATTCAAAAAATAAGGGTATTTTAGTAAAAACACATGAACAAATCCCAACTTTCGTTTTATATATATAGGGTAAATATAAAAATAACAACAGTAGATGGTGAAGTATCTGCCACTCCTTTTTGGAAAAGGAAGGGAAGGTTCAGGCACTACTAATATAGATGTATGAAAAATTTATCAACAAAATTATCTTATATATATAAAGAGCAAGTTAGAATTACTGTTCATGTATATTTATCAAAATACTTCTCTTTTTTTTAAATTATCAAAATATCGTTACCTTTTAGATTACTGTTCATACGCTTTTATCAAAATATCTTCACTTTTTGAGTTATCAAAATATCCCCTTTTTTGTTATTAAAGTGTCCCTACTTTTTTTTTTAAATTATCAAAATATCCCCTGCTTTTTCTGAATTATTAAAGTGTACTCACTTTTTTCTGAATTATCAAAATATCTTCGCTTTTTTTGAATTACCAAAATACCCTGCTTTTTTTTTTTAAATACCTAAGTATCTTCACTTTTTGAATTACTAAAATACCTCTGCTTTTTTTTTTTTTTATTATCAAAATAGTCTCAAATCTTTTGATAGTGGTGTCATATTTTGTGAACCTTACTATTTTTTTTTCATTCAAGGTCTTACATTTTTTTTTTGTCTGATTTTTTTTTTTTTCACTTGGGTCCTTTCTCTTTTGAAGGATCCGCTATGTTTTTTTTTTTTTTTTTTTCCATTCAAGACCTTGTATTTTTTCACTGATTTTTTTCGTTCGATTTCTTTTTTCCATTCAAATCCGATTTTTTTTTTTTCGCTTAGATCATTTGTCTTTTGGGAGATCTCACTATATTTTGTTTTTCATTTAAGTCCCGTTATTTTTTCTCGTTCAAATTCTTTTACTCTTTTTTGCCTAGTTTTTTTTTTTCACTTTGGTCCATTGATATGATTTTTTTTTCCATTTAAATCCTTTGCACCTTCTTTTGGGACCATGTTGTGTTCTTTTATTCATTCAAGTCTTTTGCACTTTTTGGACCCATTTTTTTTTTTTTTTGCTTGAGTCCTTCGTCTTTTGCAGAGCATGATTTGGTTTTTTTTTTTTTCTCATTCAAGTCCTTTTGACCATTTTTTTCGTTTGGATCTTTCGTCTTTTTGGGACTACACTTTTTTTTCTTTCAATTTCTTGAACTTTTTTGTCTTTCTTTTCTTAGGTTCCTCGTCTTTTTAGAATCGCACTTTTTTTTTTCTCGTTTAAACGCTTTCACCTTTTTGTCACCCTTTTTTGGCTTGGATCCTTTGTTTTTTTGGGATATAGGTTTTTCCTTTTTTGTTTGTTGGACCCTATGAATGATCGTCTATTTATTTTTAAATCATAATTTTTTTTTTCATTCAAATCATTACTTTTTTTATTTTTTAACTCAACTTATTTTTTTCTGTTATTTCATTTGTCTTTTTCCTACAAAGATTTTTTTTCTTTTATTTTTTTTGTCTCGCGGATGGTTGTCCCTTTATTTTTAAATCATATATATATATTTTCATTAGGTTCTTACTCTTTTCATTTTTTACCTAAATTTTTTTCCCTTAAATCGTTTGTCTTTTTTAGATATAGGTTTTCCCCTTTTTTGGCCTCACTTTACTATTCGGGTCCCTGTTTTTTATCCATTTTTTTTTTTAAATTTTAGACTTTTATTTTTTTGAACATAGGTTTTTTTCTTTTATTTTTTTCACCCCACAGATTGTTGTTCCTTTTTTTTTTTTAAATCACAATCTTTTATTTTTTTTATTTAGGTCTTTACTCCTTTTATTTTGACCCTTTTTCCTGTTGAGTCCTTTGCTTTTTTTTTTTTTTTAACTTAGGTTTTCCTCTTTTATTTTTTGGTCCCACGGATGATCATTCCTTTATTTTTACTATCTTTTTACTTTATTTATTACCCTTTTTTTACTTCATTCGTTAGCCTATTTTAGAAATTCAGTAGTTAGACTATTTTTTTAATGTCATTTATATATACCATATTTTTCACTGATTTGGATAATAATTTGATTCAAATATTTAGTTGATTATAAATCTAATAAATGTTTATATAGTGAAAAAATATAATTTATATTTTGTGAGTATCCCATCCCGCGCGTTAGCTCGAGCCAAAAACTAGTAATTATTTAAATCAGTTACTTAATATGGTAGCCACTCAAATAGATCATATTGATACAAAAATAGTTTCTTAATAGAACTAGAAAAAACAATACAAGAAATTCAAGACCATTCCTATTGCCATCGAGTACGAGGAAAGGTAGGCATTCCAAACAGCTCAGTATAATAGAACGTCAATATATATGAATGGAATATTGATAGGAAGTCAGAGTATGAAATAATGAATACATTACAAAAAATGAGAACGGCCAGAATGGTTTATAAAGTTCAAAAGGTCTCAGAGGAAAATCTCCTAGTATCAAGATATACAGGGTAACTCAGAAATTGTTGGGATAATTATCTCACCATAGAAGATAAAAAACAAAATTTAACTCATAGAGTATTAATAGAAGATTTAGAAGGTAATATAACAGAACAATCAGATGCCTCTGATTTTCTGATAATTACAATCAAATGCATTTTGTTGTTCTTATTGTTAATTCACGTATTGTTGTAAATGTTCTTGTAGATGAAGTTCCTATATCATTAAATCTTGATAATATTCTTCCTTGCGTTTCGTCAACTACTTCTAATATACTTAGTCTAGCTATTTGTACAGAATTATTATTAGTTAATTGAAAATATTCAGGAATTGTGATTTCATTTCATTTCAATAATTTTGGTGTAAAAACAGCTGATCTTTCTGCTTTGATTTGTAACAATATTGTTTCATTATTGTTGAGGATTGTTCTATTAAATTTTGGATTAATTTGTAACGACATTAACCTATGTTATATTCTATATATAATTGCAAAGTTTTGTCTCTTGGTACTATATATATATATATATGGGTGCATCTATTTCTAATCTAACTAATGGTTTAATAGCTATTTATATTAATCCATAATGAATGTATCTATATCCTTATTCTATATACTCTTTTAAGACTATTTCTGATAAAAATTTTATATTTTGATATTGTCTTTGTATTGATATAATTTTTTTTTATGAGTTTTGATTGAAAAATCTGCCTTAAAATCTAATGGTTTTATTGAATAAATTGTTTCTAATTTTTCTTTAGGAATTTTTAAATTTCTATAATCTATAGAATAATATTGTTCACAACTTTGTATTATATCTAGAAAACTATTTGATTTTGAAGAGGAATCAGAATCTTTTTTAGTTAACATTCTTCTTAATGAAGAAGCTATATTCTTACTAAGCTACTTATCTAACTTAAATCTAGGACTTAATGGAACAATGAGAACAGTCTACCGGGACCATTTATTGGTTGATTAATAGATTCATGACCTTACCAACGTCTTACCAACATTATGTTTTAATCTAAATTTGCCTAAAATAGTTTAATATTGAATATTTTTTCTTAATCAAGAGAATATTAACAGTAAGATGGCTCTGACACCAAAAAGGGACAGAATCAGAACAAAATATTCACAATAAAATAGTAATTATTGAAAATTGTAATCAAAATGAAATATTCAAAATTAAAAACTTATTTGAAATACTTCAAATTTTATTGATTTCTGAAAATACGCTGAATACTCTTAGAGAGTTTTTACAAGAAAATTTACAAATAAGGAAAAGAAACTTTTTACACTCATGCATCTTATATTCAGTTTTCCAAACTTATATAGACAATAGATTACAATATATTACATAATTGTTTGAAATCCACATTATTGTAGAACTTTTCTTTTTTCAAAATTTACTTTTGTAGGTGCCTTCTTTTATTTGCCATGAACTTTTGTAGAGATGTCATTTGTTCTTCGTAATTGTGAAAATATTTTTGTGATAATTGCCCTTATTTTTGAAAAGGTGTTTTTGGAGTGGATTTTTGTTGTCTGTCAAACATGTTTGTCTTGTGATTATACAAAAAATTATTATCCAAGGCTAACTCCAGTGAATTTTCAATATGAAGAAAGAAAAGAATTTAAAGCAAAACAATACGATGGGACTTCTGTCTATGAATGGAATATAAATGGAATGTCTGACTATGAAATTATAAATTTATTACAAGAAATTGTATGGTACTAGCAGCATATAAAACAGGGAATATAACTCATTGAGAACTAACAGATAATATAGTACAAGGATTTACATGACAATTAAAAATTGGTGGGATAATGCTTTATCTATTGATATTAAATCAAGAATTTTCCAACATATAGAATTAGTAACAGATGAACAAGGAAATACTAGACTTGAAAATAATTTAGTAGAAATATTAATTCATATAATAGTTATGCATTTTATAGACTATCCCAACAAACAAATGATAAGTTCAAAATTAGTTTTAACAAATCTTAGATATCCAATTTTATCAGATTATAGAAGAACAGATTATAACCAATCTTTTTGAAATGAAAGATTTATTGTAGGATTTCCAAAACTTTTTGCAGAAAGAATGATAACAAACTTAGAGAGGCAGTGTGAAGAAATGATATATCATTTAATGATATAACATGTGGACAATTATTTTTTTTTTGATACAAAAAGAAGGATTATTTTTATGTTCAGAATTAAAATTACAATCTAAATACACTAAAAAGCAACATACAAGAAAAGAATTAGGATGCTTTTTGTGAAGCATTTGGATTAGGGAAAATACAACCACTTTCATATCAATATAAAAAATATAGAAAACAAAAATATAAAAATTATGAACCAAGAAGAAATATCAATTTACAAAGATGGTTATCTGAAGTACCAATCAATCTTGGTAGAAAAAGAATAGAAGCATAATTACAAAACAAACATATTTGGCAGACAACAAGAATTCACTCAAAAAACACATTTTAAAAAATAAGGACAATTATCATAAAAATATTCTCACAATTATGAAGGACAAGTAACATTTCTATAAAAGTTCGTGATAGACAGAAGAAAATATCTACAAAAGTAACTTTTGAAAAAGAAAAGATTTTACAATAATGTAGATTTCAAACAATTATATAATATATTATAATCTATTGTCTATATAAGTTTGAAAAACTAAATGTAAGAGACACGAGTGTGAAAAATCTCTTTTCCTTCCTTGTAAACTCTCTTGTAAAAATTCTCTAAAAATGTTTGGTGTGTTTTTAAAAGTCAATAAAATTTGAAATATTTCAAATAAATTTTTAATATTGAATATTTTATTTTGATTACAATCTTCAATAATTGCTATTTTATTGTGAATATTATATTTTGTGAATATTTTATTCCGATCCCATCCCTTTTTGGTATCAGAGATATCTTACTATTTTTTTGTGAAAATTCACCAATCATCCAACATGGTATCAGAGCCAGTAACCAACAGGATTTATATATATTTAAGAATGCTTAGTAGAAAATATAAAAGATTTCCAAAATAAGGTTAATCTTGTAAAAACTAGAGCTCTAAATTATTAGAAAGAATACAACAACCTAGACCTTCTGTACCAAGATTTGGGGTCGGCCATATGAGAGACAACTAATGAAATCGTAAAAAAAAAAAAGGAGAAGAAGAAGAGGAAGAAAAAGAAGAAGAAGATTTAGGTTGTGCGGATTCTACTACGCCACTCATTCCTATTAAGACTATCTTCTCAATTAAATTCATCGCTATCATCCTTACGAATGCATTAAAAAGAATAATAGAAAAGAATTATGAATCAAAATCCTATAAGATTATGTATGAAAAAGTAAAAGAATTAGTAGGAATTATGATAAATGCAAGAACAAAAATCAGAAGTATGAATATAATACTTAAGGAGGCTATAAAATTAGAAAAATAAAGAATGAGTATAGAACAAACGTTAGAATATAAACAAGCAATTATAGATTTAGAAAAGTATTTTCCTGAACCTCTACGAATTAGTATACCAAGTTCAAAAATACCTGAAAACATAAATATAAGTAAACAACTAAATTTCATAATAATGTATATATACGAAAGCATAGGAAGTATGAAAGGATACCTTAAGAAGAAGAAAAAGAAAAAGAAAAAGAAATATGGGAAATGTTAGGAATGTATACCAATGAACTAGAAACAACTTCAGAAGTAAATGAATTAATAGAAGTGGGATAGTTTCACTAGACATCTGTCCTTGGGGTATATAATCTTTTGTCAGATAGTCAGGACAGACGTCTATTGAAACTATCCCATTTCTATCATTATTGGTGATAGTGGAAGATCCTACTTCATTATCTAAAGAGGAAGTTTCTTAAGGACTAGTATTATAAAGATAGGAATTACAATATCTGACATTTTATATGATCTGTTATGGGATGCTATTCCAGAAATAAAGGCTGTGTCAGTAAGAACTTTGACGGAGGAATTATCACAACATCAGGACGGCTTGACATGGGAATATTATTATGATCAGTACACTCTAATCATCATCAAGTCTCAAACTCCCCAAAGAACAGAACAAAGAAATTAGAAGAGTGGTATAAGAAATTCCTAGTAGGAGATATCGAAATCATAGCAAAAGCAACGCAATTATACTGTCAAAAAATGACAATAGGATCTTCCACTATCACCAATAGTGATAGAAGTGGGATAGTTTCAGTGGACGTCTGACAAAAGATTATAGTTAAAGAATATAAAAATGTAAAAAAGTATAAAAATGAAGAAAAATTTCTAGAATATATGGAAATGGAAAGTATAACAGATATATCTGAAATATTATCAGAAGATGAATTATATTTTTTTTTTTTTTTTTTAATTTTTTCTATTTAAAAAAGATTTGAATGAAATTTTTGAACTAGAATAAAATATATATAATGTTAAACGAAAAAATTAGGAATGAAATTCTTTAAAAGATTAAATAAAATTGTATCAGAACATGTTCATAGTAGATATCTTAGAGAATAAAAGTAGATAAAATGGATAGAAGGGACATATAGATATGGATAAAAAATAGGGGAAAAAGGATAATAATAAAACAACAAAATATAGAAAATTGGATAGAAAATATAAATTGGTTAAATAATGAGTGAGAAAATAGTAGAATCATCAGCTAATTATATAGTAAGACAATTCGACCAAGAAAAATATAGAGATGTTACAATATGAACCAAAATTATCGCATAAAGAAATATTTGAAGTAAAACAATCAAACAGTTTTAAAAATTTGTTTAAAAATCCAATATTCAAAAGACCTAGAGAATATTTTTATATAGCCAAAGCAGAAGAAGCATCTATAGATGTTGCAGAATTAGAAGGAAATACAAAAATAAGTATATTAAACAAGAATGTAATAGAAAAGGAATTAAGAAGAATCCCAGAAAATAAGAGAAAAAATTATACAAATATAATGATTGGAGGACTAAGTATAATAGTGAAGGCACATTTCCAACCAAATATAGATTCACAATTTTCTATGATAATAGCAGACGATAGGATAACACATTCTCTGGAAGATTCTATAATTGGAGGAATGGAGGCAAATTTATGTTATCAGAAGATAAACTTAACCATATTCCCAAATTTTTCTATATCTTTACAAGATGAAAATATAGAATGTGCATTAAGGTTATTTTATAAACTATTTAAAGTACAAGCATTACCAGGAACTAAGCTAATAAGTATAAAGGTAAAATTTTATATGCATTAACTACAAAACATGAAGTATTCACAAATAAAAGTGGAACAACACGAGATACCAGATATCTTTTTAGAATTGGTCGAGTATAGACATAGGACAATCCCAAACAATTATACAATACCAGAAGAATATTTCATAAATTTAGCCCAAACAAGGGAAATGGATACAACCCAACTTATAAGACATGGATCAAAGCCCATATTTAGAGATTGGACTTATGGGATCCAAAGACACTTAACAAGTCCAAGACCAAGTAATACAAAGTACATAGACACGACAAGTAAATCACAAAATTATCAAATGTATTTCTTAGCAACATATGAAGGAGTACATAGAAAAGTAGTTGTAATCATAGGAGCAGCAGCTTCACAAATAAATATAAGTTTAGTAAATGGTGAGATGTATAGATTAGAAGAACCTTATAAATACAAGTATCAAGGTAGAATATATGCCAGTATACATAGTACAATTATAACTTTAATAATAGAATGAGAACCTATAAGAATAAAATTACATGTAGATGAAGAAACAGATATGTCACCTATATTATTAGGAATGAATTTCTTGGAATCAGTAAAACCATATTATATTTCAGAGGAAAAAATAATAATTACATATGAGGGAAAAAGGAAATCCATACCAACAACAAAAATCTAGAAAAACAAGTTTTATCTCAGTAAAAATAAACAAAAAGAACTCTACAGCATTAATAGATACTGAAGCTAAGTTAAATTTGGGACATAAGGATATTACAGCACAATGGAGAAAAACTCCAAATCCATTACAAATATATGGAATATTAGAACAAAAATATTTAATAAATTACGTAGCACTAAATGTAAAAATTTTAATCCAAAATAAAATTCTAAATATTTCAGTCATTTTCCAATATAATTTTAGGATTCCAATAATATTAGGTAAATCCTTCATTGACATGTATACTCCACGGAAAATATATAAGGATTATTATATATTTCAAATACCATGCAAACACACTTAAAGCACACCGATTAAACCTAAACCAATTAAGATTACTACGGAAGAGTGGTGAGAAGGTAGAAAAATCAGAAATAAATAGAGGAGATATAATTATGATAGAAAATAAAGAAAGAGAAGAAACATAAATAAAAAAGACTTTTAGGAATATTAGAAGGAGAAAATATCACGTCCTGACCCACACGTCGAGCATGCGAACAGACCACTGCGACTTCTCGAGGCACGGGTATGCCCTACTCGCATATCGAGGTGACGCAAAACTAATATTATGATCCAACTCAATATCATTAAGTCAAAATCATTGTCACGCCCCGACCCGCAGGTCGAGCACGCGAACAGACCGTCGTGACTCTTCGAGGCATGGGTATGCCCTACTCGCACATCGAGGTGATGCAAAGTTAATATTATGACCCTACTCAATATTATTAAGTTATTAAGTTAAAATCATACAGCGAAATTTTTTTTTTAAAAAAAGATAGTTTTAAATAAAAATTTTCTTTAAAATATTTGCCTCCAATTTACATATAATATTTATATGCATGGTCAAATCGTAAACAAAAATGTGTATGATCACTTACCCGATAGCGTCTCTCAGTAAAACTCGTGGGATAGTATCTCAATGTATGTCAAGTATAGTATAAGTTAAAAATATTAACATGAGGGGTGAGTATAATCCA
The DNA here is from genome assembly GCA_037126225.1 of Dillenia turbinata. Taxonomy (NCBI): domain Eukaryota; kingdom Viridiplantae; phylum Streptophyta; class Magnoliopsida; order Dilleniales; family Dilleniaceae; genus Dillenia; species Dillenia turbinata. The sequence continues at coordinate 3,353,879 of JBAMMX010000013.1, forward strand.
CATACTCAGTGAGTGATGTGCAATGACTATATAATGACAATAAATAAATTTGTGAGAATGACAAGTCAAAACATCATTTTCAAATTTAATTTCATCAATTTGCAAATATATCGCATAATTCAAAATAATATGCATCATTATCATCAATCATGCATCAATGGTATAACATCGACCCTTGGTGTATGCTCATGGATCCTATTTCATCTTTATATATGATGATTTTTCATAAATCCGTTTATAAATTTCACTTAGAAATTTTTCCGATAAAATTCTTCCAGAGAATTTTTACTCAAATTTTTAGGCATAAATGAATAATTTTGAAATGGGCCACAAATGGTCCTATGGTGATGAGATGTGATTTTGAAAGTGAGAAAATTTTTAAATTTGATATATAATTATTTTTAGGGTTAAAACGGTAGAAGTCTAGAAATTAGTCCGTAAATCTTAATTCGGATCGATTTTGACAAATAGGGTTGGGACATCCATATCAAATTTTAAAATTGGTTACATTGGGCCTAATACATGATTTTGGGCCTAGTGTGTAAGTTTGAGAATTTTTGGGGTCAATTTATAATTTTTATAAGTCCAGGGACCAAATTGTAATTAACAAGAACCTAAAAGCAATTTCTCAAAGGATAGGGATTTCAATGCAATAACATGGTAGGCAACAAAGTATGGACAAGTTATGGAGTGTTGAAAATTTGGAATCTCAATCCAATGGTGGAAATCAAATTGGAAATTTAATGAAATTGTTTGAACCATTGATTTAATAAAGCAAGAGACAAATTGGACAAGCATTTAATGCCAAGGTATGGTGAGAAAGTCTTATGGACGTGAAGAGCATGTTGAGGAAAAGAAATTCTTGACATTTTGAGACAAACAAGCATGGTATGATATGGAATGAAAAAGCAAGCATTTATTTGAGATATGTTGATGATGTACAAACCTTGACTTTTGGGGAATGAAGTGTGTTTGTGATAATTAAAAGGTTTCAACACTTTCATTTGTTGCACCATGAAGTGGACGTGAGTGAAAGGAAGAAGAAAGAAAAATGTGGAGCTTTCTTCGTTCCTTCAAGAGCCAAGAGTGAAAATGAGTGAGTCCAATCTAGGAGGAGAAGATTTTGTTGGAAAATTTCTTCAAATCTCTAAACACATTTGAAAACAAGGTAAGGCCTTCTTGTTTTTAAATGTGTCTAGAGATTTGAAGAAATTTTCCAATAAAATTTTCTCCTTCTAGATTGGACTCACTCATTTTCACTCTTGGCTCTTGAAGTAATGAAGAAAACTCTACATTTTTCTTTCTTCTTCCTTTCACTCACGTCCACTTCATGGTGCAACAAATGAAAGGGTTGAAACTTTTTAATTATCACAAGCACACTTCATTCCCCAAAAGTCAAGGTTTGTACGTCATCAACATATCTCAAATAAATGCTTGTTTTTTCATTCCATACCACACCATGCTTGTTTGTCTCAAAATGTCAAGAATTTCTTTTCCTCAACATGCTCTGCACGTCCACAAGACTTCCTCACCATGCTTTGGCATTAAATGCTTGTCCAATTTGTCTCTTGCTTTGTTAAATCAATGGTTCAAACAATTTCATTAAATTTCCAATTTAATTTCCACCATTGGATTGAAATTCCAAATTTTCAACACTCCATAAGTTGCCCATACTTTGTCGCCTACCGTCTTATTGCATTGAAGTCCCTATCCTTTGAGAAATTGCTTCTAGTTTCTTGTTAATTACAATTTGGTCCCTAGACTTATAAAAATTATAAATTGACTCAAAAAATTCTCAAACTTACACGCTAGGTCTAAAATCACGTATTAGGGCCAATGAGACCGATTTCAAAATTTAATATGGTTGTCCCAACCCCGTTTGTCAAAATCGATCCGAATTAGGGTTTACGGATCAATTTCTGGACTTTTACCTTTTTAACCCTAAAAATAATTATTTATCAAATTTAAAAATTTTCTCACTTTCAAAATCACATCTCATCATCATAGGACCATTTGTGGCCCATTTCAAAATTATCCATTTATGCCTAAAAATTTGAGTAAAAATTCTCTGAGAGAATTTTATCGGAAAAATTTCTGAGTGAAATTTATAAACGGATTTTTGAAAAATCATCATATATAAAGATGAAATAGGATACATGAGCATACACCGAGGGTCGGTGTTACACTACCTATTGTTTGGCCTAACTCGGGTAAAATCCACCAAGGGGTCATCACAATATCATAAGAATAAAACACATATATCTTCCCCCCTTCCCTTGATGTTGACACGGTCCTCACGGGTGCTCGTCTATTGGATCCGTTGCCCAGAGACAGGGGACTCAAACCCCTGCTCCCGTGTTACCCCATCACGTCACCCCATCGGGTAAACGCTCAATATCGTGGTAGGGAGTGCGCTATAACCACTATGCACCATCTCATAATCATACACATGTGCCATATATCAACATTCATAAATCTTTACTCGTAATAAAAACACGGCACTATCAAGTTATCATAATATCATAATGCAATTTTTACATAATATCATTTCAAGACATGCCACAAACACCAAAATATTTCTAAATCACATTTCAAAATTTATTTATAAAAATTATGATCAAAACTATTTTTCATTTAAAGTCAAAAATAGATCGTCCCACTCACCTCGACTGGGGAGGGTACGCACTCCCCTAACTATCCTCGTTTCTCGAATGAGTCACCCCTCAAACCCTAAGGCTAAGTTTAAACAATATGCATTATTTAGCAATTCAATATTAAGTCATCGGATTACAAGATGCATATAGAAATGTTCTTTTTTATAAGATTAAATCTCAAATTTCATATTTAGAGAAAAATTTCTACAAAACCTATCACGCGTAGGTTTAATAAAATCACGATATCTTCTAAAATATTGATCAGATTCAACGATTTAAATTTTCTCTTAAAGCTAAGATATATATCTCCAACTTTTATGTTTAGACCAATTTCAAATTCTGAACACACGAATTTAGAAAAATTTATCACTTTTTCAGTCTAAGTTCTTAAAACCAATTCTGTATAGTTTTGGGAGAATTTCCATATATCCTAATATACTTCTCCGATTTAAGTGATTCGTATCTCATATTAAAGATAAGACATAGATATAAAACTTTTTAGTTTTGATCATCCTTAGATATTAAATGTATAATTTTGTAAAATTCAATTTTATCTCGGTTTTAATTTTAGAACTACTTTTACATAGGTTAGGTAACAATATCATAACTTTCGGCATACAACTCCAATTCAAGTGATCTTTATCTCAAATTAAAGATAAGACAGAGACCTAAAACTTTCATGTTTAACATTTCTCAAATTGGGAACAGAAGATACCTCAAAAATTCATACAAGTTACTGGTCATTCACAGGACATGAAACAGAATTTATGAAACATGCTAAATTTTCAAAAATCACCAAAAATCGATTTCTTTATGAAATGCCTCACATGATATATCATTTTAAAGTTTAATTAGTTTAGTTTATAAAAAAATAAATATCTTAGATTTTTGCTTTCTACAGAATGAGATATCCTAAGAAAACTATACAAGACTCAATATAAAAATCAACATTTAGCATGCTAGTATAGATACCAAAGTAATTACTCATCAAATAATTTAATCTTACCATAAGTTAGAATATGTTATCTCCTTTGTAAGATCTCTTGCTAACAATATATATCACCACTCCCTTTGAATTTTTGAATTTTTATCACCTTAGAAAAAAATCAAATCACAATGAACATAAATTCCTATACAATACATCTATACTTCCAATTGAAATTCAAGAATTTTCAAAAATGTTCTTACCTCTTTGACTCCATGGTTGAACTCAAAATGGATATAGAACCCATAAAATTTTGTCCAAGAGGAGTTTGAATGAAGAAGATAGGCCAAACTCTTACTAAACAAGCTCTTTTATAAACCTAACAACACATCTTTGACTATTGGATCATTCCATACATTTTCTCAACCTTTCACTTGTCCTAATACTTAAACCATGTAATTGTTAATTCAAGCAACCACTATGCACTCCACCAAGTGTCTTTGGACGTCCATGTCAAGGGGAGGAGGTGTCACAAGCTAGAACAAGCTATTCTAGTTAGTTTTCTTGCAAAAATTTCCATTCAATAAGGTTTTATGCATAAATTTCTATCCAATTAGCTTCCTTGAATGTGGAACAATCCTATATGGCCACGAACCAACCTTGCTTCCCTCTTGACCAATCATTTGGCTCCAATTGTCCATCCATGAGTGGTTTGCAACTTAGTCCCTTAACTTTTCTTAATTGTATTTAAACCCTTAACTTTTAACAATTTGCATTTTTGGTCCCTATGAAATTTTATTCAAAATTTCTTAAATATGTGAAATTTCATTTAAATATCTTTATTTAAGTATGTAGGTCTTCTCTTAACTATTTTTGACTTCTTTAACCCTTGCCGGCGCTTTCTGAGAAGTTTTTCAGCTTACCGATAAAATTTTCGGTTTTAGCAATTTTGAAGCGAAATCTCAAAAAAAAATAAATAGATAATTAAATAGATGTCTCAAAATGATACTTATATATTTAGAATTATAAGGAGTAGTAAATGATAAACAGTCACCGAAAATCGGTGTTACATTTCCTAATCCCCTAATAAAAAGTTTCGTCCTCGAAACTAAATCGAAACTATACAGCAAATAGTTAGGGGTATTGTCTCCTCATAGTATCCTTAGGCTCCCAAGTCTGCTCCTTGACTTGGTTATTCCTCCAAAGTACTCTGACCAGGGGAACCTCCTCCTTGCTCCGTAGCTTCTTGATTTGCCTATCTAAGATGGCTATGGGCTGGACGGGGAAGCTTAAATCATCGCTCAACTCTATCGGTGGAGGTTCTAATATGTGGGAAGGATCAGGAAGGTACTTCCTCAGCATCGAGACATGGAATACATCGTGAATCCGTGCTTACTCAAGAGGCAAGTCCAATCTACATGCCACTTTCCCAATCCTCTTAAGGACTCGAAATGGTCCAATGTATTTGGGGTTAAGCTTTTCCCGCTGTCTAAATCGGATCATCCCCTTCCAAGGGGATACCCTCAGAAACATCATGTCTCCCTCCTCGAACTCTAAAGGTCGCCGTCGTCTATCTGCATAGTTTTTCTTCCTATCCTGGGCAGCCTTCATCCGAGTACGGATGACCTTCACCTTCTCTCGGGTCTCCTCAATCAAATCTATAAAATCAAGTTGTCTCTCCCTGACCTCATCCCAACACAAAGGTATCCGGCACTTTCTCCCGTACAAGGTTTTGTATGGTGGCATCTCAATACTAGCCTGGTAGCTATTATTGTAAGTGAACTCGATCAATGGGAGGTGCTGGTCCCAACTTTCCTTGAAGTCCATGACACAGGATCTCAACATATCCTCTAGTGTCTGAATGGCCCTCTCAGACTGACCATCCGTCCGGGGGTGAAATGCAGTACTGAACTTCAATCGGGTACCCATGGCCTCTTGCAATTTCGGCAAAGTTGGGAAGTAAAACGTGGGTCTCTGTCTGATACAATGGACACTGGAACTTCAAGTAGTCGAACTATCTCACTAATATACAGGCGAGCCAAACCCTCTAGTGGATAGCTATTGCGGATAGGAAGGAAATATGCGGACTTGGTGAGTGTCTACGATCACTTAGATTATGCATCGATTACCGACAATTGAATCGGGTGACCATAAAAAATCGATACCCATTGCCTTAGATTGATGATCTGTTCGATCAGTTTCAGGAAGCTCGGGTTTTTTCTAAAATTGACTTGAGATCTGGATATCACCAGTTATGAATCAGGGAAGGTGATGTTCCCAAGACAGCCTTTAGAACTCGATACGGTCACTTTGAGTTCTTGGTGATGCCGTTTGGACTGACTAATGCCCCAGTAGCTTTTATGGACCTGATGAACCGGGTATTCCACTCCTTCCTAGATAGATTTGTTATCGTCTTCATTGATGATATTCTTATATATTCGAGGAGTGATGAGGAGCATTCCAAGCACCTACGAGTTGTACTACAAACACTCTGTGAAAATGAGCTATATGCCAAATACTCAAAGTGTGAGTTTTGGCTGAGAGAGATTGACTTTCTGGGTCATGTGGTTTCGGCTGACGGTATCTTTGTGGACTTGAAGAAAGTTGAGGCTATTCTGAAATGGGAACAACCACGAAGCGTTACGGAGGTGCGAAGTTTTCTTGGATTGGCAGGAGATTATTGGAGGTTTGTAGAGGGATTCTCCAAGATTACCGCTCCACTCTCCAACTTGACGCGGAAATAGGTCAAGTTTGTTTGGAATGACTGCTATGAGGCAAGCTTTCAGGAGCTCAAACAGTGACTAACATCAGCACCCATCCTCGCTCTCTCTACTAGCAATTGTGAGTAGAGGTATACTGTGATGCCAGTTGACATGGATTAGGTCGTGTCCTGATGCAGAAGGAGCGAGTCATCGCTTATGCCTCCCAATTGCTAAAGAGGCATGAACTGAATTATCCTACCCATGACTTAGAGTTTGCTACTATTGTGTTCGCATTAAAAATTTGGAGACACTATCTATATGAAGTTACTTGCCGGGTGTATACAGATTACAAAAGCTTGAAGTACCTACTCACTCAGAGGGAGCTCAATCTCAGGCAGAGGAGATGGTTGGAGTTTCTCAAAGACTATAATCTGATTATTGACTATCACCAAGGGAAACCAAATGTTGTTGCGGATGCACGGCGTGACAGAAAATCCGTTAACAGAATGGGAAAAACATAAAACTAAAATTCCTATAAGAATAAAAAATGATAAGAAGGATAAAGTCATAAAGGGAAAAAATATAATAGTATCACCAAAACAATTAGAAGAGTATAAGATGCGTATAGATGAAATGTTAGAAAAATGATACTGCAGGAAATCAACAAGCCAACATTCATACTCTACATTCAAAAGGAAAAGTAAAATGGATAATATATACAGACGCATCTGAAAAAACATTTGGAGCAGTACTAGTATTTGAACAGGAAGGAAAAGAGCATATAGCAAGATACCAATCAGGCATATTTAATAATAGTGAAATAAAATATACATCGAATGAAAAAGAATTTTTAGCAATAATAAAGGAAATAAAGTCTTTTGAATTATTTATAATAGAATCAGTATTTCTCATAAGAACAGATAATAAAATAGTAATTTCATGGATAAAAAATATAATTCCTCATAATAATTTGAATACTAGAATTTTAAAATGGAATACATCTCTGTCAAATTATAGTTTTATAATAGAGCATGTTTCTGGAAACTAAATAATAAAAAAGTAATTATAGCTTTCATATGTTCTCATTACTAAATAATTTCTTTTTCCAGAAACATGCTCTATTGTATAACTATAATTTGATAGAGATGTCTTCTATTTTAAAATTCTAGTATTCAAATTATTATCAGGAATTGTATTTTTTATTCATGAAATTACTATTTTATTATATTTTCTTATAAGAAATGCTGATTCTATTATAAATAATTCAAAAGACTTTATTCCCTTTATTATTGTTAAAAATTCTTTCTCCTGCTGGAATCTCCCTTCCTTAATGTTGAGCTTTGAATATCACCTTCCTTCCCTGAAAAAATTATAAACAAATATAGAAAGGTTTTGAGTCTTTGGTCAAACTTCCAAAGTCTCTATATATATTTAGGCTATAAGAGTTTGGAGAGATTTCATACGTGCAAATATTTTTTCTTACTCTCATTACTGATATGAAGGGATATATATATCCTTACAAAAGCGCATTGATGGGATACCGATAGTATTGGTTATTTGGCCCACATGCTTCCTTTTACACGTGGATATAGACTTTTACATAGTGAAAGTCCGCCTTTTATTTTCTTCTACACATATATATTCTTTCGAACAATTCTAGACCAGACATTTATTGTCATGGTCTATTACATCATTCTTTATAGTACAATTTTATAACTTCTACAGTTGTGGAATTACTACTTTGCTGAGTGTAGTATCTACCAGGACCACCTTGTTTTTGTAATAGTGACACCTGTGGCTTCCTGTTGTCATTTTCTGACAGTATAATTGTGCTGCTTTTGCTGTGATTTCGACATCTCCTGCTAGGAATTTCTTATACCACTCTTCTAATTTCTTTGTTCTGTTCCTTTGGGGAGTTTGAGACTTGGTGATGACTAGAATGTATTGATCATAATAATATTCTCATGTCAAGGAGGTGGGTAGAATTCATAACTCATTTCTACGTCGTCGAGTATTTCTGCATGGTCGAGTCAATACTGCGGGTCAAAACAACACTCATGCATTATGCATTGAAAAAGAAGATCATTTAGAAGTCTGGCTTGGATGCTAAAACAACTACTCAGCTAAAAAAAAAAGCGATTTTGTTTGAGTATTCTATATTTCAAAATGATTTCTAAAGTATTATGTATTTCAAATCCTCATCCCCATCCTCTGTTTTAAAATTAGAATCTTCATCGTTATTCTCATGAATTTTACTTGCATCTACATTTATAATTACTCCACATAGATCTTGTAATGTTGAAATATTATATTTCTCGATCTGAAATGTGTTGGCAATTTCCTCCTTTTGATATGCTATATCTTCCCAGCGTTCCTCAATCTTTTTGCGTGCTTTCATTTTACAAATAGTCCACTAATCAATTTTGTCACGTTTCAAACTAGGATATAATACATAAAATACTTAAATCGCTTATTGTGCAAACACAAATGGTTCATATCTCTTATACAATTTCTTATAATTTATTTTAATTAAATTAAACTATGGATGCATCTTCACCTCTTTAACGGGGTCAAACCATTGATACATAAATAAAACAACTCGTAATTTTGCTTCAGGGTATTCTACCTCTAGTATTTCGTCTAACAAACCATAAAAATCATATTTTGCACCTCCATCATTGGATGACTGAACACAAATCCCACTATTCATTGTAGATTTTCTGATTCTATAATCTTGAGTATAAAAATTATACCCATTTATGAAATGTATTGGCCAAGTTCGTACCATTGATTTTGGACCCCATGACAAATGGATTAACAATTCTTATTTAACTTGAGCTTGATTACCATGAATCTGAAATAAAATAAATGTGTTGCTATATTTTAAAGTAAAGATGTAAGTAATTTGTAGCCAACTTACATATTTTTTGAATCATGGTGCAAATTCTTCATCACAGAAACGATCAAATTCATTTGTCGATAGTTTAAAATATAAGTTTTGAAAAATCCTACCATAAAAGAAAACGATTTTTACCACAAAAAGTTTACAACATTAGAAATACATCTATTAGCAAATGTATAAGTATGAGTTGCCTGCCATTCTTGACCAGTTAAGTATCTAAACTTACATGGCCCACTTGGTCGGTCAAGATAGTTAAAAATTGAGAATGACTTTAAACTGGGATCAACAGGACTCTTATCATTTCTTCCCACTCTTCGCCTCTTCTACTGTATGCGAGGCTCAAAATAATATAAGGCAAACATTGTCACTTCCTCTACAATGTATGCATTAACAATCGAAGATTCAATACATGCCTTATTTTTTACTTTTTTTTTCAAATGATATAAGAATCTAATTATAATGAAACAAAATGTATAAGAAAATAATATATAATGAAATTAGTCATTTGACATGCATTGAAAATGAAGTATAAAAGATAAAGAATTCACCTTTCAAACGGATACATCCATCGAAATTGGACATGACCTGCAACTTTGGCATCATATGGTAAGTGAACCAGAAGATGTTCCATGGATAAAAAAATGACAGTAGAAATATCTTTTCTATGGTATACAAAATGATAGGAATCTCTTTCTTTAACTTCTCTTTCTGTGATTGTCTCAACACTGTCGAGCAAATGTCATGAAAGAAAATGTTTAACTCCGTAATGGCGGCCTATACAAAATTTGGTAAGAGTTCCTTTAAAGCAATATGAATTAGCCTTTCTATAAATATATGACAATCATGACTTTTCAAACCAATCAATTTGCATTACTTTAAGTCGACGCATCTTTCAAGATTTAAGCCATAACCATCAGGAAAGCACAATGATTTCAACTATTCACACACAGTCCGTCTTTGATCCTTATTCAATGTATAAACTACCTTCGGTTTTGGTCCCCTACTACTTTCATTGACATCAAGTGTGGGTCATTTACGATAAGTCGCATATTTTTTCTTACATTCAAGTTGTCTTTCATTTTTTCAGTGACATCCATCACTGTATTTATCACATAATCAAAAATATTCTTCTTGATATGCATCACATCAAGATTATGATGAATCAGATGGGTCTTGCAATATGATAGATTTCAAAATATACTCTATTTAATTTATTTATGCGTACTTCCATAGCCATATGTTGTACCATGTGGGTCTTCAAAATATACTCCAAATTTGTTCACCGGTTAATCTCAATGAAGAAGTTGTTCTTTCAATTCTATTCTTAATTAACTCTTCTTTATTCCTTATGAATCTATGATTTAGCGGTAAAAATTATCTATGGTAATCAAAATAACTCGCCTTCTTACCATGCTTCAATCTAAATGACTTTGATCTCTCTATATATATCGGACATTCTAAAATCCCAGCGGTACTTCATCTTGATAACATGTCGTAAGCTGGAAAGTCATTTATGAGTCACAGAAGAGTAGCTTTCATTACAAACATCTAATCAGTATGAATATCATATGTATGAACACCTTCGTCCCATAGTTGTTTTAACTCCACAATCAATGGTTGTATATAAACATCTATTAAATTTTTCAGATTTTGCGGACTACGTACGACTAATGTCAAAAACATATAGGGTGTTTTTATACACATATTAGGTGGAAGATTGTACGGAATCAAGATAACTAACCAACATGAATAAGTTCTTATTGATTTGCCAAATGGAACAAACCCATCAACACAAAAACTTAACCTAATGTTTTGAGTCTCTTTTGCAAACTCAGGATATGTTCTATCAAAATGATGTCATGCCTCTGCATCCGAAGGAAGACACATTAGCCCCTCTTCTGTTTCATGATTTGCATGCTAAGTCATGTGTTCAACAATAGCCTTAGATGCATAAAGGTTTTGCAATCTAGCAGTTAAGGGAAAATAAAATATTTGTCTATATGGTTTACGTCGTTAATTACGATCTGACCTTCTACTAGTCTTGTATGTACATTAGTTACAGAATTTACAAAATTCTATATTTTTATCATCTCTCAAATATAACATATAACCATCTCTGCAAACATTAATCCTTTCCATCAGAAGAGCTAAATCTTTTACTAACCTTTTCATACTGTAAAAATTATTTGGCATAATATGATCACGAGGCAAAACTTCTCCAATTACTTGAACAATATTATTGAAACAATCTTTAGACATATTATATTATGCCTTGACATTCAATAGTTTTGTAGTTAGAAATAACTTAGTGTGGCTGTCACTATCAACTCACAAAGGTTTATCTGTAACTCTCAATACTTCCTGAAATTGATTACATAAAAAAGTTTCATTATTCACATTTTCATCAACATCTGTTACTTCTACCTCCTCCAATGGCGATACATAACTAGTATATATTTGTTCAAATATTGGAGCAAAACTACTACTTTCATGGCTCGATTCAGGAACAAAATTCTTATCCGCTGTATCAATTACCATCCTCTGATATAGGTTCAATTGATCATAATAACTCTGAATCCTCTCCAATTGAAAATGGCATATTTCATCCATAATCCTCATCAGATATAAATGATTCACCATGACAAGTCCAATTATAATAATTTGGAGTAAAACCAAATTTATAAAAATGTCCTCTAATTTTATCACACTTAAGAAATTTATCATCACGTCACTTTCTATACGGATACCTTAACTTATTTCCATCCATAAACTCAACTTTACCACAAGAAAATTCCAAAAATTGTTTCAATCAAATAATAAACTCATCAGTTAAATCTCGACGTTCAGGTAAGTTCTTTTTATATATCCAAATTTTTTCATTCTGCATTTTCTCTGTTGATAAATTTAAAATTTATAAAATATTAATAAAAAATAATACTAACAAAAGTTATTTGATTGGAAAAAAAAATCATGTGATTAAGGTTATAGTGATAAAATCTAGAAAGAGTTATATTCATAAAATATGTGATTGTACGAGAAGGGTCATTTGTCACATATGCACTTATAAGTGCATACATACACATAAAATTACAATTAATTTTATTTTTCTATTTTTCTGTTCACATGCCATATATACATATTAATTAGATAATATTTACCACGTATGAAAAAAGATATATATTAAAATAATGAATATAATTAAAAATATTTTATTAAAAATTAAAATAATTAATGTTTAATATAATATGCTATTTACTGATTATAAATATACATGAGAAATATGAGACAACGAGATAATATGATAAAAATAAATATCTCAACTGCTTAAATAGTTGCTTTTCGCCCCTCTACTTGAATTCACCATCCAACCGGAGCAAACACCTCTGCAATACAAAATATTTAATGTTATTTATAGAAATTTAATATTATTTACTATCTGTTTCTGACAATATATTTATATATTCATATATGTTTTTATATAAAATATTTTTAACAAAATTTCATGACTTATAATATTTTATAATGTATTATCCTAAATATAATAAAAAATAATTAACAAATATAAAAAATTAATATAAAAAAACATTAACATATATAAAGTTAGTTTTAAAAAAAAATGATGTATATATAATATTTACATATATTATTAACATATAATAAAAATTAATTTTAAAATCTGAAACTTTAAAATTATGAATTTGAGAAATTGTGAAATGATGAAACATAAAGAACAATGATAGGAAAATCAAGTGATATACTCAATATGTAATTAATGCATTTGACTGGCAATTGACATGAGCATTTGACTGGCAAATGGTATACTCTATGAAAATAATATCAATTTATTATTTATATTTATTAATAGTTGTTGATATTGTAATTGGTAGACAATTGACATGAGTATTCAATTTCTCTCCCTAATATGTGGTTGGTTTGATCCTTAAACTAATATTGCAATCAAAATAATACCAAAAACATATATTAACATATTTGCATTCATTACAACCAAAAATCCTAATTTTTTTTAAAAAAATTCAAATAATAAAAAATTAAAAAACAAAAACATTAACATAACCTTCCGTTAATGACCTTGCATAAATTGGAGTAGCAAAAATGCCTAAATCTTCAAATGTTCTCTAATGCCAAACCTTAGAGCAAATAATTAAAACAATTCAATAAAATTTATATTTATTATTTGCATTCAAATAATTAGAAAATAATTAAAACAAAATAAAAAATATTTAAATATTTAAATTCAATAAAATAAACATAAAAAATATTCTACATAATGGAGGGAAAGGGAGGTTGACACTCCCCTCGTGGCAAACCAGGCCACCATCACCCCGCAACGAAGCCAAGAGGGGGAGGAGGTTGCCCCTCTCCCCGCAGCGGAGCCACGACTGTAGGGGAGAGAGGCTCCACCTCCCCCCCATGGCGGAGTCGCGACGGAGGGGGGTCGCTCCACTTCCCTCCCTGAGGTGGAACCTCGCCTCCGCGAGGGAGGGGGAGTGACTCACCCCTCCCTCGAACACAGATCCGGCGGTACAGCCACCGGATTTGTCATTCCAGCAAAGATTTGGTGACGCTACCACCGGATCTAAGGTTTCCCTCGCAGATCAGGCGGAAATCTGTCGAATTTGCCACATTCAGCAGGCGCGGTCCCACCTATGCACGCGTCACGAGAGAGAGGGAGAGAGAGAGAGTACCTTGGAAGTTATGGAGTGAGAGAGTGATAGTGTTATGGAGTGAAAAACGGAAGAATTGAAGAAAGTGAAGGAAGAATTGTTAAGGAAAGTGTTTTGGTGTAGCACCCACGCAAGAGAGAGGGAGACAGCTTCCAACAATCAAACAAAGTCTAAAAACTTGGTAAAGTAAAACCATTGTGCGACGAAAAGGACTTTTCGTCGTAGATTTTGTGACAAAAATACCTTTTCATTGCAGAATTTGTGATGAATATCATTTTTTATCGCAGAATTCTACAACAAAAAGTTCGTTGGTCAAAGATTCAGCAATGAAAAGGCCTTGTTGTTGCAACTTCTATGACAAAAAGTCCTTTTCATCGCAGATTTCTACGACAAAAAGTCATTCATCATAGATTCTGAGATGAAAAATTGCACTTCGTCGCAGATTTCTGCGATGAGCCAGCAAATTTGTCACAAATTCCCCACAAAATTAGCGATGAATCTCCCATTTGTTACAATTTTAGCCACCAATACTTAACTCCATCGACTCAAATATGAAATTGAAGACAAACTATCAATTATACTTTATTGAATACTTGCAACAACGAAATTACGAATAAAAAAATTATCGTTATATTGTTGATCATCTCGATAAAAGAAATTTGATAACTCTTTGACTTATATAAATATATACTCACATCTTCATATGAATAAGTATTTCCATTGTAGATGGAAATACTTACCATTTTCTTATGTCAATAAAAATTGAATGAATTACTTATTGTCAAACGTGGTCGATTCGATGAGAATCGTAAATATATTTTTTGCGTATTCAAACCAATTTCGTTATTTCAAAAAGAGATAAACAATTGAAAACGTTATATAAGACGGTAAAGAATGAATTTACGACCAATTTAGCAGCAAATGTCAGAAGTAATCTCTAATTAACGACACATTTTGAGGCAAACAATTTTATTGGTTGTCGATTTTGTGACAAAAACATTTGTTTGTCGATAATTTTGCGAGGATAAGTCATTTTCATCACAAAATTAGCCGTCAGCGATGAATATTTTATTTGTCACAAATTTTGTGACAAAAAATAATTTGTTACTGATTTTCCAACGAAAATGATTTTTTGTTGCTAATTTTGTGATGAATTTTCGTTTCGTCACAAATTTAGTGACGAATTATACTTTCGTTGCAAAATCAACAATGAATTATTTTTTTTTGCAAATTTTGTCCCAAAATCCAACGAACAACATTTTTGTAGCCAATTTTGTTGCTAATTAGCTACGATTTTTTCCGTCGCTAAAATTCATCCCTAAATCCATGGGTTTTTTTTTTTTTTTTTTGTAGTGGGAGAATGTTTTAATTTTGAGTGTTGAATCAACCATTATAAATATTTAAAGGTAAATAGTTTGATTGGGCATTATTATCATCGGTAAAAAGAGAGAAGGGAAAGGAGCTAATACTCTATACTATTTAATTGAGAGAACGTTTGTTAATACTTTATATATTGTTTAATTCTCTAAAAATTAAAAGTTATACATAAGGGTTACATAAAAATTTATTATTTAATAAGGACAATATCTATAAAAAGTGATTCCAATAGAGATTTCCACACACACACACAAATATATATATATATATATATATATATACACAACAATAACAACTGTGCCTTTATTTCATTAAATGGAGTTGGTTATATAGATCGTTATGCGTCATTGTACTCTATTCATATCACATGCTCACCTATATGTTTGTTTTCTTTATACGTTAACAATAATCATATTTTTATTTCATAAAGTGAGGTTAGCAATATAGTTACTTTTAAGTCATTGCACTTTATCTTGTATCATATTTTCATATATACCTAGATAATTCAAATTATATTTTATTATCATTATCCAATTTTTTTTTAAGTCTCCCTTTCCCTCCATTAATAAGAGTACTTGTCATAGTCTCGCACCATCTAAATGGAGTTTCTATCAGTCTCCTTTGTTTGTATACAAATGTACATTAAAAAAATTGTCATATGAATGGCATTCCATGTATTGTGAAGCGCTCAATTCCATGTCTCCTGATTGGTAAACCCAAATGATAAACTATATTCTAAACAATGATGTTGGAATTTTTTAGTCTTTCATTATGTTCTAAACTATATTTTTAATTGGAAAGATAATAAAAAAAAATTGTGGAAAAAAAATTGTGAACTCTCCAAATGAAACCACTAAATTTCTTAATGAGATTCAGTAAGGAAAAAAAAAAGATCTAATTATTCCTTCACCACACCACAGCTTCATTCAACCCTTCTTGGTTGTGTGTGTGTATTATTTTAAGTGTATGTATTTATTTTTCAAATTATAATTTTAAGTGTTATTTATTTCACTAAAAATTATAGCTCTCACCCTCCTAATATTGTAACCTTAAATGTGTGTTGTATTTCGATTCTCGATATAAATATCTGACATCACTATCCTTCTTTGAGATCCTTGAAATATGGAAAATGACTTTATTTTTATAAAAAATAGAAAGATCATATTGAATCTACCAAAATCAGCTTTTAATTATCTTAATATTTGTTCTGGAATAAGAATATTTTAAATAAATTAGTAATAATTTGATCGTATTGATTTTTTTTTCCTTACAATGAGATCTGAAGGGAGAAAATTATGACCACTAGATTGTCTATTTGGAGACATTTGATTGTATTGATTTAATTCAATATTTGATCTTTTTTATTTTTATGTGTTCATATTTATAATAATAAGTTTATATATATATATATAAATTCAAACAATTGTAATAATTTAGAAAAACAATAGATTATTAAGATTTTATATTTTATATTATTTTTCACTTAATTTCTCTTACAACTCTACACCCTTTGAAAAGGAGATTTCGGACTCATTTTCGGTTTCCCCCCAAAAAAACATTTTGAGTGTTTTTAGCATGAAGTTCAATAACTAGTTCTTGCGAACCATGCCTAGATTCAATTTGTCATGGGAACAAAAAAATCATATTGGGAGACTCGCTCTTCAATTGTGCCCGACCATGTTTTGGCACAGAATAGTCGAGGTAAAGTCTCAGATACTGGATAATGGTTCCAAGCGAGGACACCAAAATAAATAAATAAATAAATGAGAGTAATGTTTCTCATACATACATACATACATATATATATATAATTATATATTAATTATATGAATTTATGCTCTTTTGTGCAAAGTAGTCTATCACTTGACTGAATACTAACGACTTGTAAATTTAATGACAGAACGTTAAATTCTTTTAATTAAAATTTTGAGTTTGAATTATGAAAATATACAAATTGATATCAGAAGAGTCAATTTTTAAATTGAAATCTATAATTATTTGTATTGAAATAGTTAAATTTTTGAATACCGATTATTAAATAAAAAAAGGGGGTATTATACGCCCAAGGCTTAATAAGATTTGAAAGCAGGTTCATTTGGAAGTGGCATGGGCCTCGATGATCTATTGGAAGGTCCTTATTGTGAGTTCCATTATTGCTGGAGGGACAACTCCGCAAGGTACTTTAAATGGGGTGTTAACCGTTATGTAGGGCAAACTGCTGGGGCCGTCTCTAGAACTGTTTTGGGACAAAGCGCCGTACTAAGGGGAACAGCCTCTTCAACTCCTACCGATAAAATCCTCCTTGTCTGGCATTGGATTTTGCACTAAATGTGCCAACTGATATCACCACCATAAGTGGGGGAGATAGCTTAACATTTTTAACCATGGTGTGGTTAAATTTTCTTTTCATGTAAAAATATTTTGTACCGGATATTAGTTGAACTTTCATAAAACATTTACGGCTAAAATGTAGTTGTAAGAGAGTAGTATTAGAATCGATGATTTCTTATAGAGTTGTAAAGTCGTATTATCGCTCACGCCATAATACAAAAATAATAATAATTGAGTTTTAATTCTAAATTTTAAAATTTATTATTTAAGAAACAAATATAGAATAGATAAAATATAGATATATATTATAGTAAAAATGTGTTTCGATTGTTTTATTAATCGAAATTCTGATCAATTAAAAAATTATATTAAAAAAATTATCTCTAAATATGAATTTAATAAATATTTAAATTAGATTATTTGTGGTATAATTCAAAATATCGGTTATAATGATAAAAAAAAAACAATAGTCGGAGATTTTGGCTTCCATTAAAAACGGACCAGTTCAAGTGAGAGCCGCTTCATAATTTAGGGGAAAAGGAGCAATCGATTTCACGCCAAATTTTGAAGTCCAAATAATTTCACAAAAATTTGGGCACATGAGAGGGTAGGACACATTGACCATTTCAGGAAAGTGAAGGGTAGTTTCGTCAAAGTAAATCCATATAGGACATTAACCCTCTAAAACAGTGAGAAAAGCACGCTTTTGACCTAAAAAATAAAAATATTAAAACAACGTTATGAGGAAAAAATTCTCTCTTTAAGTGTACATATAACAGGTTTTGAAGATCTGTCATCTGTTTACGTAAACAGTATTATAATGAGTATTTAAAATTTATCATGAATAAATAATATAGTAATGGGTTTTCAACATTTAATATGGGATACTATTTATCCATTCTAATAATGCATGATAGATTTTAAAAAATCGATATTTGGATGTTAAAACTAAAATTTTTTTACATGTTGTGTTATTTTAATTTTTGTTTTTATTTTTAGGTCAATTTGGAGCATTTCTCCTAAAACAGTATCCTATTTTTCTAATTACTTTATTTCTTTCTCATCCTTTTTTCTCCTAAACAGAGACATTGAGAGCGACATTTGCGTGACCCTAAATTTTCCACACAACAAAATTCCATCAGAAAATTTAAAAAAAGAAAGAAACAACAGAGAAAATTTTTCAATTCTTTTTATATAATTTTTTGTGGGTGTTGGTAGGGGTGGCGTTCTTAAATTCGAAGACTTGTCGCACTTGGGGTTACAGAGAGACAACCAATGGCTCTGCTTTGATGCCCGTGGCTTCCGAGGTTTCGTCAACTCTCCTCAAACCCCATCAATTAGGGAATTTCACTTTTTGCTTCAATTGGTTAATTCTTAATTTTAAGGTTACTTTCATAATTTCTTTGATTTGGGTTTCTTGGAAAATTTTATCGTCGGAAGTGGCCAGTTAGGTTTTGATTTGTTTATAGAAGTTGTTGGGTAATGATTTTTTCTGGGTCATTTAGGTTTTGACTTCTGGTTTTGGAAGATATAAAGTTTATTGCTGTAAAGTTACCATTTGTCAAGTGAGTGATTCTTGATTTTGGGTTTGTGAATTTTTTGTTTGAATTTGGCCGACTGGGTTTTATGCTTTTTGCGTAAAGTTATTGGACAATGAATTTCTTTTCTTCTTTTTTTTTTTTTTTTTTTTTTTTTTTTTTTTTTTCCTTTGGGTAATCGAAAAAATTTGCACTAGTGGGGTTGATAGATAACGCTTGGTTGCAGTGTTCAGATGAGAGAGTGAAATTAGGGATTTTTTTTTCCTGTTTGATAACGTATCTGATTTGGGTGTCTTGGTTTTTGGATCCCCCCCCCCCCCGGGGAATTTGCCAATTGGGTTTTGCTATATTTCTATTTTGACTACTGGTTCTGAAAGATAAGTTTTGGCTGTAGTGTTCAGATAAGTGAGTGATATAAGAGAATTTTATTAGGTTGCTGAAGTTTGGTTGATTTTTGTGTTTGTCTGTTTAATGTGATGGATAGGCAGAAGACAGGTTTTTGGGGATCTCATGCATGTGTTTAGTTGGTCTTTTTGAGGGCGAAAAACTGTTCAAGGTTGGAATGTAGTGATGTCAATGTTTCCTTTTTGAGGCATAAAGCGATGTAGGAATAATGCGTGCCTGTGGGTAGAGATCAACAGTGGCTGGCTTATGTCACTTCCATTCTGGATTAAGTCATGCATCGGGTCAACTTTATGTTTGTAAACTTCTGTTCTGGTCCAGAAATGGTTTGGTCATTGGTATTTTGTTTTGTTAGGTGATTGATTATTGAAAATATCTGAGGGCAAAGTAGTATATAATGCCAACAAAGCGTGAAGGAGATGATCGGCGATTAGAACATGATGCTCAGGGTCCACCATCATCTGCAGTTTACTCGCAACCATGGTGGCGTGGTATTGGCAAAAGTGCTATCTCCCCATCTGAGTTGGGTGAAAATGCCTCCAAAATGTCTTCTGTGGAACAACTAAATGGTGCTGCTGCAAATGCCTCTATGGCTCAAACTAATGGTGCTAATAAAGGTTGGCATTTGACTCTAAAGACTCCACTTTGCTTGATCTTAAAAAATTACCTCTCCTTAATTTGCTTTTCATCATACTTTTTTTCCCCCCGTTTCACAAAAGCATTTATGTTTAATGAAAAAATAGAAAATGTCACTGCTCTGATATCCACATGTTATTAGCAACCTATATTGTACAGAGACTTCTAGGAATGATTGTGTCTATGTCAGGCATGGTTCTTGGACATGCCACAACAACTGGTAACACCGAGTCTGTGGTGTGTCGTGCCCTGTGTCCATGTTTGTGCTTCATAATTAGCTACCCGCCTTGTGGTTTGTTTCATGTTTGGACCAAATTTGTGCTTCCGATCTGGAGCAGATTTTCTCCATCGTCTCCACTTGCTAGAATTAAAATCTAAGAATAGAGTGAAAGATAGTACATGGCTGTTTGTTTAGACGATAATATTTCTGTGGGTCTATCTTGCATTTGGCTTAATCGGTATTCGAATTTAGTCCATGATATTCTACATCTCACCATAACTTTTGCACTCGAAAGCCTTGCATGTTTGAGAATTATTTCCTAGAAACAAGAAATTGTTTTACATTTTGTTGGTTGTGAAGTCCACAGAATAAGAAAGAATTAATCAGATTGGTTTGTTTTGGGTTTTGATGTATAGTTTTGGATCTGAGCTTGAAACAAGTAATGAGAAATAAAGCTTCTCTTTCTTCTTCTTCTTCCTTTTTTTTTTTTTTTTTTTTTTTTTTTTTAAAAAAAAAAAAAAAAACTTATATTTGTTTCTCACATGGCCGACCCCAAAGTTTGGGGTTAAGGTTTATGTGGTTGTTGTTGTTGTTGTTGTTGTTGTTTTGTGGTATATAGTTATTGCAATAATGACTAGATTCTTTCAATGCCCATACCCAACCATATTTGGATGGTGGACCTCAAATATGAAACTGAATCAAGTTGTCTTTTCAAAGTTGGCAATGCTGATAGAAAAATGAGATGAGAATATATTATGTGGGACAAGTGGTGCCACCAGAAAACTGGTGGATCTTTCAACCTTCTTTTAGCTAGAAAGTGGAAGATCAAGAAGATTTATGACTTTGGATAATGTAAGTTTAAATATCAAATAGCAAGGGAATGGGAAATCTTGTGTGTTGTTTCCCATCTTTAGTTTGGTACTTTTAACTCTTTTCGATGATGAATTTTTTTGATGATGCGATTATGACCTTAGGAATCTTGTCTGCTGGATTCAAAGGGTTTTTATGGCTATTTATCTAAGACAATTCTTGGTATGCTATTTTCAGTTTTAGGCTTGAAGAAAAGCTTAAATATCAAATAGCAAGGGAATGGGAAATCTTGTGTATTGTTTCCCATCTTTAGTTTGGTAATTTCAACTTTTTTTGATGATGAATATTTTTGATGATGCGATTATGACCTTAGGAACCTTGTCTGCTAGATTCAAAGGGTTTTTATGGCTATTTATCTAAAGAAAATTCTTTGTATGCTATTTTCAGTTTGAGGCTTGATGGATCTTTTCCTTTTTGCTTGGTATTGTCATCTGGTTGGACTTTGATTATTTATGGGCTGTTACCTCTTTCTCTCTGAGCTCTTTAACAGTGGAAGTGCTTCCCAATTTCTAGGTGATCTAGTGCATGGAGCTTATTTATATGGTTTCCTTATTACAATAGATCTTTCACCGGTTGAACAAGAACATTCATAATCATAATATGGTGTTGAAAAACAACAATCATAATATGGCGTTCGTGGCTTTTAATAAATATAATTACCTTTATAACAGAGTTGATCCCAGATTAAGACTTGAATTGTTGAAAAAGATTAGACATTGGGATGCCCTTGGAGAGTGCTTTGTCATGTGATAAACAATTCTCTTGATGAGTGTTTGATGGTACATAAGGTGTGGGGACTCTTTGATCAAACTTGAGCTGTTCATAAGCTTCTGTGATTCCCTGTTGTATATGCGCATTCTTCTATATCAGTTGGTAATCTCTGTTTACGTGGTTTCTTAGATTCTTTTCTTGGAAGAATGGAGTGATTCTGTGCTGTAAATATAGCATCTTATTCATAAAGTGATCCTTGAACCTAATCAAGATCTTGACTTGCCAAACAATTGAATGATGACTGTGTTAGATGTATAGAAGATTTAATAGCCAACCTAGAAGTGGTCATGAACTTTTAAAGTACCAGCAAACCACACCTTAACAATAGGTTATTTGAAGGGCCAAAAATCTCAAAGTCGATGCTCAATTTGATTTGGTTTTTGGCATTTTTAAATTGATTATATGTATATGTCATTGTGAATTTTATGTTTCTTATCTGTCAGCTTACTTTCCTTGTGGCTGTGATATTCCCTTATTAATATATAAGTATGCCTTATGTTCTTGGTGGGGTTTTATTTTTATTCTGCTTATTTATTGCAGCAATAATGGTGTCTTTTTCCCTTCTCAGGATTAGATAGAAATAATGGGCGAGAAAACCAGCATCTCAAGCAAGTTCCATCTTCAACACCTCCAACTATGAGTGAACATGTTGAACCAAATTCACAGATGGAACTTGTTGGTCATTCAATTGTAAGGGCTATTCTCTGTCTTGAATCTAAATCTGAGTGTTAATATCTGTTTTTAGTTCTGTCAGTATAAATGGAAAGTAGATCTTTCTACCAAACTTTGTCCTTCATGTCACGCATTTATAGCATTCCAAACTTTTGCAGGTGCTAACATCTTATCCTTATTCAGATCCACATTATGGGGGGATAATGAGTTCGTACGGGCCTCAAGCAATGGTATGCTTTCTGTCTTCTTCTTCTCTTCAATTTATGTGTTGGTTTCTCATGTTTGTATGATGCCTGCATTTAGCCTGATGTGATCAAGGGAATGAGAAAATGTGCATTATGTACTTTTGGATTTCCTGTTTAAACATGAGGACATCTTTTCTGGGAGAAATTTGCATACTCAAAACATGCAAAACATTTGTGACCCATTAAAATATTACAAAATTCATCCTTTCTTCTTTGATTCTCATGTCATAGCATACCGATGCTTGATTTTCGGCATTCATAGTAAATTGCAAGTAATCTTGGAAAGCTTGACCATTTCTTCAAAGCTTGTTTTAGATGAAGTGATGGAGAGAAATAATGATAGTCAAAGTTGGCTTTGGTTGAAGTGCTGGATGGAAGTGAAGCTAGGGATTGGCATGAGATGAAGCTGCAGGGAGCATCTTTAAGTCCTTCTTTGCTTTTTTGCCCTTTTATTGGTAGACCTTTCATCCTACATTCTTTAGACCCATCACATTCAAAAGTTGGTAAATATTTTCGATATATTTGATCAGACTCTCCCTTCCTCTCGCTTTTCCACCCCTCTTTGTGGAATTTTAAACCATTTGGGCCCTTTCTAGATATAGTAGAGGCCCACTTGAAGAAAAAATGGCTTTCAATGTCAACATTTATTAGTATAATGAACTCCTAACTCTCATTTTACAACTTTTTGAAAGTTTTTAGTTTTTAGTTTTATTTTTTGGTAGTTGAGAAATACTATAAGAAGATTAAGACAGAGATGAGAGGGGAGTGAGAATAACTGAACACCTTAAACTCCATGATTTTTTTGAAGTGGAGAATGTGGTATGATCTAGTTATGGGCAAGCGGTGAGTTCTTTGAGTTTGATTAGGTGTTGAAGATTAATATTGACTTGAGCTATGGTACTAGAAACAATTTTTTGAGTTTACTAAGATATTTTCAGAAAAAAGGCGTAATATAGACTTCTCTCAACCGAGAAATAAAGCATGCTTTCTTTGGATGGCCTTCTTTTCTATCCAAAATTGCAACTGTTATTCTCTACCCAAAGTTTGTCAACAATCCATACTCGATCATGTTAGCAACGTTTTAAAACTCAGCATTTGTCAAGGTTGGCTTGAGTTACACGTTGACTTATCTGCATTCTTCAGGATCAAAAATTGTGTTTAATTACTTCAAAATTTTGTGGAACTGCTTTTAAGTTGATGGTAATTAGAAATTATTTTGATTGTTTAATTGTCTTATGATGTTTCTACATACATGTGTCAATTTCTCTGTACGCCTGCAATGAAGGGTGGAATCTTTCATAAAGGAAAAGGGGACTGCACTGTTAAGGTCCTCAGAGAGAAAAGCTGAAATGGCATGTGTTGTAATAACACTTAAGGCCATATATTGAGCAGATGGTGCAAAAAGAAATTGCAGATATGAATCTTTAGGGTTTGTTTAGCTGACTAGACCTCTACAGGTGTTGCTTTAGCTTTCAAGCTACAATGTTATAGCACTGTGTATGTACATTGCAACTTAGTATGGGAGTGCTGAGCCATCGTTCTCAGCTACCTGTGTGTTTTGCATTTATTTGCCTTGTTTACTTAAGTTTAAAGACTTGAGACCTTATGAAACTTGTTGTCCCAGGTACCACCACCTTTGTATGGAATGCCTCAGGCTAGGATGCCGTTACCGCTTGAAATGGAAGAGGAGCCTGTTTATGTTAACGCAAAGCAGTATCATGGAATTTTAAGACGAAGACAGATTCGTGCCAAAGCTGAGATGGAGAAGAAACTGACTAAAGTTAGAAAGGTAGAATTTCTCTGCAATTATTAGTTTTGTTTGAACAGTATATAGATTATTAAAAACAGGTACTGAAGTTCAGCTTGCATCGTCTGCCTTGATTTTTGTTAGTTGTTTTTGTCACCCTCAGGAACCAATGTTAGTCTTTCTATCTAGTAGTAGACCATGATCAAATGGTTGTTGATTTTTCATTCTTTCTAGGATGAAGCTGTCTGCTGTAGGTTTCTGCTCCTTGCTTGATTCGATATCTCTGCCTTCATTTTTGATCAGTCTGCTTACAGTCTCAGTTTTTATCATGCCATGCATGGCAATATGATCATTATATTCTACTAAAAGGTTAGTTCATATCATTTTCCAAACCATTTTTATCATTGTTGGCTTTAATGTTGTGCCTAAAAGGGTGACAATAAATACATTGCAAAAAAAAATCATATTAGTGTTTGCTGTATGAGATTTAGTGTAATTATTATCTGAGTAGCTGTGCATGCTATTCATAGACTGATGCAGAAACAGCACATGTGCTCTTTTCCAGATGCACAGATGGGCTAGGATAATGAAATAAGCGGCTTTCATGGGCCTTTGACCAAACTATATATTTTCCATAATGTAATTCTGTGAAATATTGGTTTGTTGGTCAAAGTCTTCTTGGAATGTGGCTGGTCGTTTGTATTTTTTGACTATTGTGAAGGATACCTACGTGATACTGGTAGATAAATGTAAGCATTACAGCATAATTATCATCTTTGATGGTTGGTAAAAGGGGCACAAGGGCACAACTAACTTGATTTCCATGATCTTTTGTCAAATTGGTTGGGTTGGTTGCATTTTCTTGAAATGGTGAAACCCCTTGTATCACAACATAGGCTGCCAGATGCCTTCATGTCCTAAACTATACCTGTATCATTAGTATTGACATTTTCTAGCTATGTATAGTCTTGTGGAGAAAAATATTCAAGATGAAATATCATGGTGTATACCCTTCGCAGATAATATAGTTTTTGTTGATAAAACTAGAGAGGGTATCAGTACTAAATTAGAATTATGGAGGGACATGTTAGAATCTAAAAGATTTAGATTGAGTAAATCTAAAACTGAGTATATGAGATGTAAGTTTAATGACAACTATCAGGATAATGAAGAAACGATTAGATTAGAAGGAAGAGAAGTCCCAAAGAGCGAACGGTTTAGATATCTTGGTTTCAACATCCAAAATGATGACAATATAGATGGGGATGTCAATAATAGAATTCAAGCGGGTTGGATGAAATGGAGAAAGGCATCCGGAGTGCTCTGTGATCGCACGATACCATTACATTTAAAGGGAAAATTCTATAGGATCGCAGTAAGACCTGTTCTATTATATGACACTGAATGTTGGACCATTAAATAGCAACAAGAGTAAAAAATGGTTGTAGCTGAAATGAGAATGTTTAGGTGGATGTGTGACAAAACTAGAAATGATAGAATTAGAAACGACAAGATACGTAATAAATTGGGAGTCAGTTCAATTATAGATTAGATGCGAGAATACCATCTGAGATGGTTTGGACATGTGTAGCGAAGGTCTAAGGATGCATCTGTTAGGAAGATAGAGAACTTAAATATAGGAGATTTAATAAAACGTAGAGGTAGGTCATTAAAAACTTGGATACAATGCATTCGTAAAGATATGATAGTGATTGATTTAGTTGAGGAGATGATTTTAGATAAGAATGAGTGGCGTAGGAGAATTCGCACAAATTAAATCGTTTTTTTTTTTTTTTCGATTTCATTATTTGTCTCTCATATGGCCGATCCCAAATTTTGGGATAAAAGGTCTAGGTTGTTGTTGTATGCATAGTCTTGTGGATGCTTCTCAAGCTACAATGCATCACAATATCGCTGGGAAATCCTCTCTCAGAATTTGGCTGTCTGTTGGAAATTATGAAGCAGCAGCAAGAATTTTTTGGTGCTTGTAAAATTGAAAGAGATCAGAAATCTACAGTTGTATTTGCTATTTTCTTTGCAGGCATTCCTACAGATCGAACCATGTTTTTGTGGATCATTTATGAATAACACCATATGCTTTCATTGACTACTTGGTTGCTTCATTCTTTTACATGATTGTTGAACTTTCAAGTTAAGGGCTAACTTCAATAATATTTTGTTTGAATGGGATAGATTGATTGCTAAATTTCGAACTACCTTTCTCTACACGGATGAACACTTGGGGTATGGATGGAATGTATATCTACCACATGAGAAAGAAATCTGAGGTTTTGACTTCCTCCAAAGTCTTCGTGGCAGAGATAGAGCCCTTTGGATATGAAGTGTCGTAGTGGTCAGGCCTAATTATGGTGATGAGTAGTTCGGCATTTGACTTTATTACAATAAACTACTTTATCGTGTTTTTATTGTTTTGTATTGTTGTCTTTGTATGGGTATATGCATACGTGCTTCATGTGCTAGTCCATGCATTGGTGTAGGCTGATTTGCTACAGTAGTGCTTGCTCCCATTTTTCCCTCTGAAAAGAAATTGGGCATGCATCCTCGTACTTGTGGATGTCTGCTTGCTGGTGCCATCTTAATTTCTTGATGTGGTCATAGATTTTTGTCCTGCTCAGGTGAAAATTTTGACAAATAACATGAAGTTCCTTTGTCTATTTGTCCAGCCATATCTTCATGAATCTCGACACTTGCATGCTATGAGAAGGGCAAGGGGTTGTGGTGGTCGATTTCTTAATACAAAAAAGAGTGATGGTAATTCTGCAAATTCCACGTCCCAGAAGGGTACAAATTCAATGCAAGCGGGTGGGACATCAGCTTCTGAGCACTCTTTAGCTCACTCCAGTTCAAATTTCGCCTCTTCTGGTAATCATCAGATATTAAATGCACTCAGGTTTCAAGATATTTGCACTTCCTTTAATGGATATTCAAATCATCAATCAACTTCTAGTGATGATGAAGAGGAAGATGATTGCTACAATCAGCAAAGTGGAAGCATTTCTGTGAATGGGGGCTCAAGGCAGGCCCCACCAAACATTTGAGAAATTCTATTCCTTTGGGAGTTTGTCCCTTGAGCATTGCTTGGCCACTGCGTGTTACTTGTGATTATCATCACATGGTCCTTGTTTCAGTGTTTTTGCAGTGTGACACATGATATGCAGGCAACACTGGAGTGCTGATGCATCCAGTTTAAGGGCACAAACTCTCCCATTCTCTGGCATTGCCCAGGCAATTCATTCTTGGCTTTGGTTACTGGTTCTTGGGGTGACGTGATAGAGGATAAAATATGGCAAATTCAAGTGTTCTCAAAAATCTGTTGCTGCTTCAGCTTCTCTTATTCATCCCTCTGTAAAATTAGGATGAAGTTATGTGAATGGCAAGATTTTAGATCGTGAAACATCTCAAGGTTACAGATGTGTGGAAACCTTGTTTCTAACAACATTTAAGTTCCCCAAATGTATTGTCATCCGTTTTAACAGTGTTTTAAATTTTTTGGTGATTGACAGGTACGGTTCATCCACTATTTTGCGTTTTGATGTGTTATAACCAGTGGTTTATATTACGAAGTGTTTCTGCATTGTGCTACAGGTGTAACTGAGCTGCTTGTTTTCAACCTCCTGTGATTCATCACTTGGAGGACAGAATGCCACGAGTGTTCTTGATTTCTCTGGAGTGCACAGCTTGAGTTATTAGTTTATCTTTTGCATGAATGGGTTCCTAAAAACGGAAATGATTTTAGCATATGCTTGAAGTATGTCACTATTTACAGACTTAGAGATTTGCATATTGATTTCTGTGACAAACACTTCAGATTGTAGCTCGATGTGCAAGAATCATGTCGTGGATCCGTGGCGTCTATGCTTTCAGTAGGATCCAGGAGTTCCTTTCATGGACAAAAGACTTTGTAAAGAGAGAGAGAGAGAGGTGGAAGATCAAACATATATATCATCATCATCGTCTTAAGCTTTACCCAATAACAACAATAACAAGTTGAGTCTTAATCCTAAATTCTAGATCAACTATTTGAAAGATAAATATAGGTTTTTTTTTTTTTTTTAAAAAAAAAAAAGTTATGCTAAAATATATGAATGATTTAATTTGTTTTAATTCTCTTATACTATTTGTTCCTATCTAAAGTTATCACTTCGATTAATCTCAAACCATCATATCTTTATAGATATATTATATTCAGATTTTTAATTGTTTATTTCAATATTTTACTAAATCCTCTATAGTTAGGCTTTCATTTGTCTTAACTGGTGTATCTTTGAGTGTACGTTGTACATATCCAAACCATCTCAAATGATATTCACGTATCTTGTTTACAATTGAACTCACACATAACTTATTACGTATTTTTTCATTTCTAATTTTATTTTTTCCTATTTTGTCACACATTCATTTAAGTATTTTCATCTCAGTTACAATCATTTTATATTCTTGTTATTATTTAATAGGTCAACACTAAATGTTATACAATAATATAGATCTTATTGTGATTCTATAAAACTTCCCTTTTAAATACAGTAGCATTGTGTGATTACAAAGAATTTTAGATACCTTTATCTACTTCATCTAACCCGTTTGGATCTTATGATTCACATCAAATCTATATTGGTATCGTTTTGAATGACAGATCCTAAATATCTAAAACGTTTACTTTTTGGTACATCCTACCCTTATAACTTGATCATTTCTTTATTATTTTGATAATTGTCACTAAACGTATATCTTATATACTCGGTTTTTAACCCATTCAATCTAAATCTTTTGAATTCTAGTGTCTCTCTCTATAACTCTAATCTCACACTAATACACTCTCTAGTCTCATCAATCAATTTTATATTATCTGCAAAGAGTATACACTATTGTATTTCGTCATGAATACTTTTTGTAATTTCATCTATCACTATTATAAAAAGGATGCAATTTAATGCCAATTCTTGATGAAGTGCAATATTAATTGGAAAACTATTACTTACACCCCACATGTTTTTACATTGTAATAGTTTCCTCATACATATATTTGATAAGATTAATGTATCTGATAGAAATTCCATTTTTCATTAATGTCCACTACAATATGTCCTTAGAAATCTTATTATATGTTTTTTCTAAATCATTGGATACTATATGTAAGTTTTTCTTATATGCTCTAAATGTTTTCATCAAACATCTTTAAATAAATTATTTCGATAGTAAATTGACCTGATATAAAACTAAATTGATTTTAGGATATATTTATCTTCAATCTCAATCTATATTCAACCACTTTCTCCCACAACTTTATAGTATGATTTATAAGTTCAATTCTCCTATAATTAGAGTAATTTTGTATGTCTCATTTATTTTTATATAGTGTTATTAGTGTACTCTCCCTCTATGTTTAGGGCATTTTTTTTGTTTGTCAAATTTTGTTAAAAAAATCTGTTAACATTGTTATCCTAATTTTCTCTAAACATTTTTACACCTCAATAGAAATGCCATCGGATCCTATAACTTTATTAATCTTCATTCTCTTTAAAGTTCTTTTACTTCATAAGGGTGAATCTTATATTTAAAGTTCCTATTGATCTATTTTATCGGTATTGTGATATTGGCAATATCTTTTGTACCCTCCACGTTGAAGAGATTATCAAAATAATCTCTCCAACGCTTTTTTATATTCTTGTTCCTTATAAGTATAATATTAGTCTCATTCTTTTTGGTGTTTTTCTTTCTTCTCCCTTAATTTAGTAATTCTGTAAATCTCTTTTTCTATATTCTTAGTTTTTAGTCTCTTGTATAATTTATTATATACCTTACTTTTTAATTCATGAATAATTTTTTTTCACATCTTTCTTTGCACATTTGTATTTTTCAAATGTATCACTACTTCTTTTACTTTTAAGATTCTTATAGCAGTCATGTTTATTTCGTATATCAGTTTGGATTTTCTCGTTTTACCACCATAACTCCTTGCCTAATGGAGTCCGTCCTCTATATATTCCAAGAACCTCCCTACCTACATTCTTAATATTATTAGATATTTCTAATCACATAGTTTCTGAATCACCATTAAAAGTCCAGATTACTATTTGAATTAATTTGTCTCCAAAAGTCGTTATATTTTCTTTTTTCAATTTCCATCACTTAATTTTTGATTTCACCAATTGGTGAAATTCCTTTTCCCTTTACGGTTCATGCACGTCTACGACTAAAAACCTATGTTGAGTTACTACACTTTCCCCCGATATATCCTTATAATCTTTACAGATCCTTCTATCACTTCTCCGCATGAGAAAGAAATTTATTTGGTTGGCATTTGATCCATTTCCATATGTAATTATATGTGACTTTCTTTCCTTAAAAAAAGTGTTTATGAGTATCAAATCAAATATTATGATAAACTCTAAAATAGTATCTCCTACCCCGTTCTCACTGCCAAAGCCAAAGTTACTATGTATGGTTTCAAATCTCTTGTTATTCTCTCCTACATGTCCATTTAAATCTCCCCAAAAAATAGTTTTTCTTTATTGGGTATGAGTTGAATCAATTCATCTAAATATTCTCAAAATTATTTTTTATTAATTGTATCTGTAACTATTTGGGGCGTATAAGTACTAACTATATTAATTATGTTTTCTTCACTAACTAGATTAACGAGTAAAATTCGCTCTTTTTCTTTTTATCTTCACTACATTTTTTTTTTTTTATAAATTGTTATGGATAATTATTTTTACTTAATTTCTAGTTCTATCCTTACTTGTGTACCAAAATTTATGTCCATAAGACTCTAATAGTTTAACTTTCTTTCTCACTCACTTAGTTTTTGGGAGATAAACAACAATAACAACAATCAGAATTTTAATCTTAATAATTGAGGTCGGTTTAGAGTAAGCGCATATGTATGCAGTTTTTCCCTTGTATTTTTGTAAAGAGATTGTTTCTACGTCTTGAAACTGTGATCTCGAAATCATCAAATGAGTAATTCAACTGTTTCACCAAGGTTCGTCCAAAAAAAGAATTTTTTTGTTGAAATAATGAATATTGTAACAAAAGTGAAGTAGGTGATCTAATGACCATTTCTTCATCATCAACCCCGAAATCAAATGATGATCTTAGACTTGAAAATCGGTCTCGCTTCATCGTCTTTAGAGTGGACATTGAGAAATGCGAGGAAGAAGACAATGTTGTCGAAGAACTTGATGACAATTGAGCCTTCTTGTTGATGATCTTGGGAAATAAGTTGAATCTTGACTGCATCTTGATGGGGTTGATCATCAACTGCCTAAACAAAAAATAAAAATAAAAAATTCTTTTGCCTAAACAAACAATCCAGACCCAGATTACTCTCCACTGCTCCATGGTGTTGAATTCAAGATTCAATTGCTGGGACCTTGTTTTACTTGTTGTTGGAGATTATTATTGGTAGGCTCTTAATTCTTTGTCTTCTTTTCTGGACTTAAGGAAGCAAAGGTCACAACCTGTACATTTCTGAGTACAACTTCATGCTAGTGTAATCAGCCATGATAGCCATGATAGAGTGAAGAAATCCCTCGCGAGTGCAGTCTGATAAATTCCCTTCTTGGACGGATGAAACTGAGGAAACAGTAGTGAACTCTTCTTGAGCGCAAAACCAATTGAAAGCTTTTTGCATTCGGAGGCACTGCAATCTGAATTCACAGTATACCAAAAAGATTCTGACTTCAATTTCTTTGAAGCCTTTTTAATCTTCTTAATTCCGTGCTGAAGCGTCAATGCCGGCAACAGAATTCTTGTATCACAGAAATCCAAAATTGGGTTGTGATGTGTCTAGCTAAATGGCATATCAATGTATGCAATTTAACTTTTCTCCCATTTTTCTCAAGGTACATTCTAGCT
Source organism: Dillenia turbinata (assembly GCA_037126225.1). Lineage (NCBI taxonomy): Eukaryota > Viridiplantae > Streptophyta > Magnoliopsida > Dilleniales > Dilleniaceae > Dillenia > Dillenia turbinata. The sequence goes on from JBAMMX010000013.1 coordinate 3,386,437, forward strand.
CATGGAATGGTAATACTAATATAATATTAATCTTTCTTAAGACCCTTCTCAGCAGAAACCAAAATCATCAGTGTCCAAAATATGATCATAAAGGCCTGGGCCATCTGCTTGCTGAAGCTTTTTTTGTGCACCTCTTACTCACCTTTGAATCTGCTCCTGTCTCGGTTCCTCCCCCATATACATGCATCACACAAAAAAGCTTTATCTTTTCTGGTTTCAGCATTGCAGAACTGCAATGACTTGTAGCAATTTTAGTCTTACCGTCTTCGTAAGCATTTCACACACACCTCCAGTGAAGGCGGAGAAATGAAGATGAAGACTGCTTCTATGGTGCTACCTCTCACTGACCTACCTCCTTGCACATCAATGCCAAGAATGCACATCAGTTCTGAAACAAAAGGAAAAATATAGCGAAAATAATAAATTGGTCAATGCTATTTTACATTTCCAGCATTCGCTGCTAACTGAACTGCAGGAATGCTGGTTCTAAAGAGATTGCTATGAACAGAGTTGTATTCAAGAAACTTGCATTCTTTTATTTCCTCGTCCATCATGTTTATATCGGGGAAATGGTAATGCACCGCATCCTTCTCATCCTTCCCTGGCGGGCGAGATGTATGGCTAATTGAAAGTTTGAAAACGTATGGAAATTTTTCCATCAGTTTGGATATCAGTCTGCCCTTTTCCTGCACCCGAGGGACCGCTAATGACAACAGCCGAGAACTTCTCTGGCTAGCCTTGTCCTTGCTCAGTGCATTCATATCAGGGAAAAAACAAAAAAAAAAAGAAACAAAAAAAAAAAGAGGTTTAAGTTTCAGGGGGAAAAAAAAATGAAGAAGTTCCGTTGCCGGGAATCGAACCCGGGTCTTTCGGGTGAGAGCCGAATATCCTAACCGACTAGACTACAACGGATCATGACAGTTGAACCCCAGAGATTCTTGAAATCTTTCTTAATCGGCCTAATTTTCAACACACCTCGTCTTCTTCCCTACCCCAATTTCTCCAACAACATTGTCTACTTTTACAGTTCTTTTGTCTCAAATTTTCAACCCCATTATACTATGGAAATCAAATGTGTTGTCACAAACAGCTCATTCTCTCAATTCAAATCATAGAAAAAGGATAACTTGGTCCACCCATGAGGGCAGACCCACAACCCAATTGTTTGAAATTTGAAAGATAGAGGGAGTGATTATTGAATAACCACCCCTCAACTCCCTTATGTTGCAAAAGGGTCTTTTTCATTTTCCTTAATCTCCATAAGACAACAAAAAGAATCTTTGATATTCAAAAAGGAGAAGAGGGCTTGAAGAATATGAATTGATCATTTCACCAAGGCATTGAGATTGTGAACTATAGGAGGTGATTTGATTTTGTGATGCTTTCTCGACCTAAAATACCCATCCATCAAAGAAATAAGTGATCCAATCTAAAATTTAGATTCGAGATATTTTTGTATAAAAATATTTTTGTTGATTCGTAAGAAAATCTTCATTGGTATCAGAGCATGTATAGCTTATTTCCTGCCTAGTTTGGGTATTTAAAAAAATAAAAAAAACCATGCATGATCTTAGAGGTTCATTAATGCCATCTTGAAATTGACTTATCGAAACACTCTTAATTTTATACCATAGCATGCTTATGAGATTTAGATCTGATCTGTAAAATTTTGCATGCAACGGATGAGTATATTAAAAAATATTATAAATCCTAACTGAAACTTAATGTACTCATAATTTTAAAATACAAGATTTTGTAATATGAAATTTATATGATTAGATTTTTCATGAAAAACGCTTTCCAACCATATAAATATCTTAAAAAATGGTTAAGAATTGAGAGAGATATGGTCTGTCGAACATTCGTTCAAAATCTGAAAATTTTGAGGAAGAAGATGAACAATATTTTTCCTCTCCCACTCTCGGCCATGGCAAGTGACATCCACCCTCAATGCTAGAGAAGTTCGATTAAAAATCCGAGACCACTATTGAACTTAGAGATATAAAAAATGGGGGATAGCCAAAATTTGGTGACACGGATCCTCCGGGAAGGCAGAGAGTGGCCTTCATGTGCCACCGCGGGTGAGTGATAGGTTTTCAGAGTTTATTTTGTGACAGTTAGGTCCTTTGGTGAGTGGGGGCGCATGAAGGGTTTATTTTGGTTCCAATTTTTACTAAAATAAGTTTTATATTTATTGTGATTTTTCTGTAATTTATAATTTATTTTTCAGTGATGAAAAATATTTTTTATTGATTATTAAATCAATAAACAGTTAGAAAATTACGAAAAATAGTTATTCAGTTCGGAAAATTCTGGAAAAAGTTTGTATATGTGTAAAAATATATTTTGGTTTTTTCAATAAATTTTAATATATTTTTCAGAGTTGAAAATTATTATTTATTGGTTTATAATCAATAAATGTTAGAAAATTATAGAAAAATCATTTTTAATTCCGAAAATTCTGAAAAAAATTTTGGTGGGACTAAAAAATTATTTTCTTAATTTTGGCTACTTAAGTGTAAATTGTTTACACTTATTTTAATTTTATGCTCTTTTTTATGTATGAAAAATTTATTTTTTTCAACATAAAAAAATGTTTGAAAATTGAGTGTATTATTTAAAATAAATAATTTTGTTATTTATTATAATATTATGGTTGGCTATGTGTTTAACCTAATATTATTCCCATTTTCAGAGAAATGGTAATAATCGGTCGCATTCTTGGAGAACTTTCGGGTCTCTTAGGAAGGGAAAGAGATTTGAGAAGTTCGAGGCATTTAATGAAGTTGGGTCAAATGTTGACGTACAAGATGGACCCATCTCATTCTTTGCCAGATCATTTAGAGATCATGGAGCAGAAACGCTTGGAACTCATTTAGCTTAGTCATTCCTTTTGGGGGATGACGTGTATATACTAAGAAATTCTCTGCCTCCTTATTGGGTTAATGTGGTTGATAAGTTACTTACTGAGAATGAACACATGATTCTTGATGTTGTAAGTCCAATATTAATAGAAATATAGAGAATCAAGAATCTCGAGATCCAAGTGAAGATAAGGATTTCCCAAAGTATGGATGGTTCCCTAAATGCTGTAAGGAGGTTCGCTCATAGAAATAAACTATCTAAGGGAATTGCAAATATGGTATCACGAATGGATGTATCTTGAATCAGATAATTCATTTGTATGTTCTTTCTTTCGTATGTGGTAAATGTTTGATTAGAATCATAATCATACAATAGATGAACTTTTGAAATTTTAGTTTCTTTCGAATATATGTCAGTTATGTTCATTATTTATGATCATGTATGCAAAAGGACTTTTTAAGTCTCTCCGAATCTAAAATTTTGGATTTGTAGAATTTGAGTAATTCTTAACCAGAATTATGATATTATTTAAATACTCTATGTATTTAAGTGAGAGTTTTTAGGTTGGAAGAATTTGAGTAATTCTCACCTAAAATTTATAAAATTTTTGTAACTTTAAATTAAATTCGTGATAGTGATACATTAGGACCATAGATGATGATTGAGAATTTAGTGAACTTTCGATTCTATACCTGATGTTGACCTGTTATGGATGTTAATCTTGAAGTACAAAATTACGTATATAATATGAGTATTAGTATATATGTTTACCCTCTTAGAAAACCCAAACCATAACATCAAAGTCTATTATTAAGAACTTACATGAAAATGACAATTTGAATGGCAATGATCATGAGATATGACGCCATGAAATGTGTTGAAAGAATAAGATGCCGTGGAAAGCATCAAGCATGTCAAGTAATACCCCGTAGTGGGCAATGCTACCCTTTTAAGGAAGAGAACTAGATGCTAACCAGACATGAAACTAATAGATTCCACTACTTGAGTGACTCTGGTTAGTTTTCAAATTGAAGACATGATACCTAAATGTGAACAATACTTTGATTGCTCATGACATTATGGTGTACCTCAAAGAGATATAGAGGTACCAGTGACTCACTTTAGACAGGTGACTATGAAGTTTGATACCTATAAAGGACGTAGTGATCACAGTATCAAACGGTAATTGAGGGTCATGTCTAAAATGATTAGAGAGTGGGAGTCAGCTAGTCATATTTTCTCCAATGAATAGAAAGTTCAAATTTTGATTTGATTCATTCTTATCGAGTGGGAGCACCTGAAAATTAGTTTGATTTACAATACAGTGTGAAAACTTTCTCAAACATTGTTTGCCACGTTTAGTTTGGGGATGAGTAGCTTTGTACTACAAGATTCATAGCTGATGCTTTGTTGAAGAGTATAGTTCCAAGAGAGTTTCAGACTCTAAATGTTAGAGGAACTAAAACAAAAGCAAGAAAGGAAAGAAGATTGTAGACGAATCACAAAAGAACATCTTTGGATATAAAAACAGATAGAGAGATAATTATGAGTTTTTCGTCGATTGCTTTCTGGTAGTAGATAATATTTAGAAAATGATATAAGAGTGAATGTTAGAGGAGTTGATACTTGTAAACTACAGTTACAAAGCGGCTGAGCTTTCATTCTGCACGAGGTTCTCTACGTGTCAGAAATTCGACAGAATTTTATCTATTTTTATTCTTTTGGAATTTAGCTATGATTTGAACTTTCAAAGATATAGGGTTTATTTGTCTTTGAATGACATGTGTATTGATTCTGGACAACTTGCAAATGGTTTCATCATTTTGTAAATGTTGATAATGTGACATAATAGATTTGGTCACATTAAGGCAAGACAGGATAAATCAACTAGTGAGAGCAAAATTGTTGGGTTCACTCACAAAAATTGATTTATCAACGTGTGAATGTTGCCTTAATGGCAAAATGAAGAGAAAACTATTTCGAAAAGCCATACGAGCTAAATTTCCATTACACTTAATCTATTTAGACATTCGTAATCTAATAGATATGAAGAGTATGCATGGAATTTTGTATTTTATTACGTTTATTGATAATTTCATATGTTTGACCATATCTGTTTGATTTTTCATAAGTTTGAAGCATAGAAGTATTTTAGACATTATATGAATGAGATAGAGAATCAGACGGATAGATGGTGTGAATATCTATCTGATCATTTAAAAATCTGAGTAATAAAAGAATTATAATCTAACATTTGACCATTCTTTATACACCTTAATAGAGTGGTGTTATAGTGAAAATGAATATGATATTGTTGGATATGACAAGATCCATGATGATGCAAGTTAACTTGCCGATTTCCTTTTTGGAGATGCCTTGTTAACTGCAGCCTATATTTTTGAACAAAGTGTCTTCATAAAAAGTACCAATGACATGATATATACTTTGGACTGGTAAAGGGTCATGTCTCAGTGACTTCAGACCTTGGGGAATAGTAGTTTGAATTTGAGATTATTTCAATAAATTTGGAAAATTTGGATCCCTGTAGAAGTAAGAGTATCTTTATTAGATACTCCAACCAATCTAAAATTGAGTATTCATTTGTGAGTAAGAAAATAGTACTATAGTAAAGATTAAATCACGGATGTCACATTTTTGGAGAATGATTTTCCTATTACAGGAGGTGTGAAGGACATAAAACTGTTATTTAAATTAGTTGATTCAAATGATAGTTTTGTCTATTGCGGATTGATAGAATGGTGATGATCCCAGTGGGAGGGATTTAAAATCTAATGATCCAACTAAGTTACAGACGAAAAGTGTTAGGAAAAACGTGCCTAAGGCGTCACTTGGGGACCTGAAGGGCACGTATTTGTGTGTTTTTCCGGGAAGATGAAGAAGAGTCTAAAAGACATAAATGAGACTTTATCTTGTCCCATCAAGGGTGAATAGAAAAGGTAATGAAAGAAAAATTAGAGAGTTAATGAAGTCCAACCATATTTGAGAATTGGTTGAATTTCCATCGTGTAAGGATATTGAGAATGACTGGATTCTCAAAATCAAGCGTAGGGCAGATAGAACTATTGGGAGATAAAAGGTTCAATTGGTAGCAGAAGGTTACACTCAGTAAAAGAGTGTTGATTATGAGGAAACCTTTTCCCGGTAGTGAGATTTATCTCAATTCATTTATAGTTGGCAATAATGACCAATTTGGATTTAGAATTATGTCATTGGATGTGATGACCGCCTTCCCCGAGGTGAACTTAAGGAAGAAGTTTATATGGCATAACTAGAAGGTTTTGTCATTGAAGGCCAAGTAGATCAATTGATGGCTTTAAGTAGTTTTCGAGACAATGGTGTTTGAGATTTCATAGATATGTGATCTCTTATGACTTTGTCATGATAGACGAAAATCATTATTTTTATTTGAAATGTCCATTGACAAATTTGTGATTCTATTCGTGTCAAGGATATATTATTAGGGGCGACTGATAAGGAGTATAACCTTTAAGATGAAGGAAATGGATGAGGTAGATTGAGTATTGAATTCCAGAAAAATAGTTCCAGGAGATTATTGGAGTTATCTCAAAAATCTTATATTATAAAGACTCGAATGGATCAGCTTAAAGATTGCGGGATCCACCGATACTGCGTGACTATAGGTGATAGTTCAAAAAGATTACATATGCCCTAAACTCCTAATGAATAGATGAAATATACGGAACATCGTAGTTTTAGTATAACCGAGATTTTGAAGTATGCTGTATTTGCATATCGAGTTTAAATTTTGTTATGTTATGGGGTTTGGTTTTATTGTGAAAATGATTTTGGCCCTTAAGTGGATATTGCAATATTTGGAGTAGTAAGTAACCTGGTGGGAGTTTGATGATTCATCTGGATAATTCCGGTCGGGCTATTGCTTATGCGTGAGACTCTGAATATAATGACAAAACCAAATATAAACACAAAGATCAATTTTGTCAGAGACATGATTGAAAAGAGGGAAATGATATTGAGATATGTATTTATGCATTTGGTAGTGGTTTATCCTTTTTTTGGAGGCAGATACCTAAAGACATATTTGTGAGACATGTTAGATGATATGGATTGCATAGATTGTGGCAATATTTGTTAATAATGGGTAGTGATTATAATTATATACAGAAAGTATATATGTTATAATACTCATCATTCGTTGACATTCGAATTTTATTTTTGTGTCCAAAATTCTTATGTCTAGAATTAAAAGTATGTCGGGCAAGTTTTGAGATTGGCTAACTCATACGAGCAATCGTTTCTAATGTCTGTGTGACATGTAGAGATGAGGCATGTTAATTTGTGGTGGATTAACACACACTGCCAAGCAATGCCTTAGTTAAAGTACTAAGCTGAGATTACCGGTTATTATACAACATATATGGTAATCAAAATGGATTCCCTACAATCCATTAAACTTGTCGAATAGTTAGGTGTGAGTTTTCCTTGGTGTTGTGAGATTTTGGAAGACTTGTAAGAAAGAAAGCTCAGGTCAAGTGTTGTGTATACTTGGATTAAGATCTGTATGATGTATTATTTTAGAAAAGAAGACATACGCTTTCAAATGGAAAAGAAAGTATTATAACAAGTGTTTTCATATCACTTGTACTTATGTGACCATATGAGTAATGAGATAGTACATCCCTCTATATCTCACTGTGTCCATCTTATTCTGTGAGACTCAGAGGTTCATAATTAACCTCAATTTATACCATTAGGACTTCTGGAGCCGTCTCTTGAGATTTTATTTTAGTATTGCTTCTTTAGTGTGTGATCGTAGAAACCATGGTTGATTCGTTTTGGACATGCATATATAGGAAATCAGTTAAAATAAAGTTGAAAGTTAGTAGTATGAAAGGAAAACTGTTTTTGATTGACATATTACTCTATGTTCATAGATTAACCAATTATGTTTGTAACTTAATGTTTAGGAACGTAATTATCAATACATGATTGGATTTGAATCAAGTATGCTCTTATATTGTTTTAAGGGATGAGAGATACACTTGATCGTGTCGAATAAAAGAAGTATGGGAATATAGCGAGATATGATGTTCTCATCACCAATTTGATTTACCTAACTATATATACCTTAACCTATGTATAGTTTTAGAGCTATTGGTATTCTCGTAGGTCACACGATCCTCTTGTCTGTATAAAATTGGTATTTGATAGTAATGATCATGGTGCGTGTGGTTCTAGTTCTCATGTATAAGTGAGAGATGTTAGAAAAAGGATGTAAGGTCCGCCTATGAGGTAGACCCATGACCCAATATTTTGAAATTTGGAAGGATAGAAAAAGTGGAGACGTGGATAGCCACCCCTCAGCTCCTTTATGTTGCAAAAGGGTCCCTCGTATTTTCTTTAATCTCTATGAGACAACTCGAAACCTTTGAAATATTGAAAAGGAGAAGAAGAGGGCTTGAAGAACATGGATTGATCATTTCACCAAGGTATTGGGGTTGTGAACTATAGAAATTGTTTGATTTTGTGGCGGCTTTCGGGACCTAGAATATCAAATGCATAAAAGTAAATGATTGAGCTCAAAATTTAGTTAATAAGTATTTTTGTATGAAAATATTTTATTTGATTTGTGACAAAAACTTCATGAACCCCTCACATTAATATCCCTTTTGTTTTGATTAGTGAACTTAACTCAAATTTAAGCTTATGCTGCATATCCCTTTACTTGTCTCTCCATAACAATGGGGGTTTGAAGGTTAAAATGAATTGAGGTTTAGTTTATCATTATTATTTTTTTTTGGCACACAATATCCCGAATCTTTGTTTTTTCTTAGTCTTCTTTATAAATTATAATATTTTCTTGCTCCAAATTTGAGTTAATTTTATTACATATTTGACATATCTTCATACGCCTGCCCCCGAAAGAAAGTAGAATTTCAAGTGTTAAATATTATTGAGTTTGGAAGATTGATTTTGTGTCTTGGGGTTTTAGTTTTATGCGTTAGATTTTTTGTCCCCTTGCTTATAATTTGATTATGCTATGATTTTCTTCTAATTTGCTTCATATGTGATGGTCCCTTTATGCCTGACATAAGAAGAATTTACAATTACAAGTGGGAATTATTGGAAATCATTTATAGTTGTCTCAGAAGTCTGAAATCAGCATCGAGCACTACATGAATTCCATGTTTGTTTTTGAGGAAAATTTCTGACATAGAGTTCAAACTTTGTTGGGTAGTGTACCCCAACCCGATACACTTTATCTTCAAACTTGTCAAACATTTACTTTCTATAACCAAAGGGTGCAGCAAAGTTCAAGTTTACACTAACGTGTGGTAGTTGCTACCCCACAATCCGAAGTTGCGACTAATGGCTCGGGGAAGTGCTTGTTAGTTATTGACTTTAGTATCATTATTATTATATCTATCCGAGAATAAACTGATAACATATATTTTTATACACTTGAATTTATTTTTATTTTAGATTTTATTTATGACTTTTAAGACTATTTTTAGGTTTTATTTCATGATTTTATACCGATTATTTTTGTGGATTTTATTTTTAGGATCATTGGGCTTATTTAAGGATATTGGACTACACAGTAGCTGTTAGTATTTTGGGTACAACTTTTTGCTCCAGCATCTTGATTGACTTGATGCTTATTGGGTTGGAAAAAAGAAAGTTTCAAGGCCTACAAATCTTATGAAGATATCGGAGGTTAGGTTCGATCAGAAGATATCCCAAATTTAAGTCAAAATTACTATAGTGTTGAAATTAAGGCCCATGAGTTCTAAAAACCCTGAAATCTGGGTGAAATATCAAAGCTGTTATGAAGACTTATGAATTTTTAGTCATCTAGAGGACTCTTAGAAATTAGATTATAAGAAAGGAGATATTCTTTACACTAGAGGAGGAAAAAAAAAAAACCCTAGCGGCCCACCTCCTTTGGAGGAGGATTCTTTGGAGTGCAAAGGGAATGTTTTCTTTACCTTTCTTGTTTTTCTTTATCATGTTTATTTAGATTTCTTATTCCTATGACTCGATGAATTTTGTTCTTTGATTAATAGCATAGTTTGTTCATTTCTTTCACTTAAATCTTTATTGTTATGTTCTTTTTTGACAGTTTATTGTTGAACTTAATATTTCATTCATATAGGAACCTACTATTTGATGATTTGGCGATTACATACGTGAGATCGAGAAAAAATTGTGCGGTATTTCTCAATACATTAGAATCCCATATATGGTTATGGGGTGATGGATGATTAATTCTATGTGTAGGGATTTTGAGAAGAACCTAGATTCTGAGATATTTTATAAAATTTAATACGATTCGGCCCTAATCAAGATTGTATGATTATTTGGTTTTCAACTTTGTCGAATTAGAGGGTTCATTGCATGACCATTGAATAATCTAATTTACCAAAATACGCTAAAATGCATCGAGAATGAATCTTTAGTCGATAAAGTTTAAGAGATTTGAAAGATTTGACCATGTGAAAAAATTGAAAACAAATGAAATTGATGTCCTAGAGTTTTATAAAACTAGGATTTATATCTATCAATATTTCAATTTTTAATATTTTTATAGTTTTAATATTTTTGCTATTTTGATTCGTTACATCCAATTTAGATAGTTTTATATTTAGTGATATATAATATCCTCATGGGATCGACACTTGTTCTCGTACTATACATAATAATCGATTAGGGTATATTTGCCTCCAATCATGTTTTCTAAAAATCACAATATTAAAGTTTTGGCGATTGGAAATATGAATAATATCGATAAAAATCATCTTGTTTGAAATTTGACATTATTATTATTTTTTTATTTCTTGTCTCTTTTTGTTCTCAGATTTTTAGGGTTTTAATATATTTCTTACTCCTTCCATATAGAATTAGATTTTTTACAATTTTTTTCAAGCTGTCTAAAAATAGAATTAAAAAAATTGGTCAGCAAACCATGCGTTTGAAGGATTTTGACTTTGCTAAATAAAACTGTAGCATTAGCTACGAGGCACCCGACCTATTTTCGTTAAATTCTGTCATTTTCATAGGCTTTTCAATTTTTTTTAATTTTTTTCATGATTTTTAGAATTTTCTGATTGTTTTCTTGGGTTTTTTTTGTATTATTTTGTTGTGTTTTTGTATGCATTTCACATTTATATAGGTATTATAGATTTTCTTCAGTGGTTCTTATAATTGGTTTGAAGATTGAATTTTGTGCTATTTTTGGTGTTGGTACAGTACATGTTGTGATCCAAGAGTCTTGATCTGAATGATTTCGATCTTGAGATTGAAAAGACATTACGAACCATTCGTAGATAAGTCAGAGAAGTTAAGGAGGAAGAAGCAATGACCCATGAAAATAGAGCAATGAGGGAGTATTCGATGCCTAGATTTCAAGACATTCAGATTAGTATTGCATGACCCACTTTGGAGGCAAACAATTTTGAGCTCAAGCCCAGAATACATCCAGAATGGTGCAAGCGGATCAGTTCGGTGGTGAAGCATTCGAAGATCTAAATAGCCACTTGAAAAATTTTCTAGAAATCGACATACCATCAAGTTAAATGGAGTCGTGTGAGATGCCATCAAGTTAAAGTTATTCCCTTCTGTCTTCAGAGAAAGGCAAAGGTATGACTGAACTCATTCTTTGCTACTCATTTCATAAGTTGGAAGATTCTTTTTCGGGCATTTTTGGCTAAGTATTTTCCCCTTTGATAAGACAAATAAACTACGTAATGACATTACTAGTTTTAGGTAGTTGCCGAGTGAATCTTTATATCGTACTTGAGAGCGATATAGATATTTGATTAGGAAGATGCCCATATCATGGTATACCCGATTGGTTGATTTTGAAAACTTTTTATAGTTGTCTTTTAAATTTTGTCAAAATTACCATTGATATTTCTTGATGAGAGATTCAACTTTTATAAACAAGTCATATCATGAGGTATGGTTATTATTAGATGATATGGCATCTACTCAATATGATTGGTTTAATGAGCATGAGATTCTTAGGCAAAATGCTGGTGTGCATAATGTTGATAGTTTTACCATGCTTAATGTGAAAATTGACTATTTGATTAATCGCACGAAAACTAATCAACTTAATGTTGTATCTAATCAGGTCTTATATTGTGATTATTGTGATGTTTTTACTCACATATCTTTTGAGTGTCCACAAGTGCAGTAAGCAAACTACATTTCTAATTTTTGTAGACCTCAGGATAATTCTTACTCCAGCCCAGCGTATAATCTGGATGGAGGAACTATATCAATTTTCATGCAATCAAGGAGAACCACAAAGAGTGAATCCACTAGATTTTCATTTAGGGAATCCACAACCAAGAGAGACTAAGGCATCATGGAAGTGGGCAATTGAACGTTCGACAACTGCAACAAATGAAAGATTTGAGAGGCTAGAAAATAAGATTGATTAATTAACTAATGCATTTCATTCTTGTATGCCAAATAGATTGTCAAGTGACATTGAGAAGAACCCCAGAAAGCAGGTTAATGTAATCTCATTGATGAGAGAGAAAGAATTGTAGAAAATTGCAAATTCGTCCAAGAATGAAGGGGATAAACAAGAGACAAAGGAAGAGATCTAAAAGTGCACGAATAAGAAGAATTTGAGACACCAGATTCTAAACATGGAAGTGTTTTTATGTTTTAGTGATTCTAAAACCCTTGTTTCTTTTCCTGGACACACTTTACGTGCAAAAGTACAATTTGAAAAATTTTTAGAAATTCTTAAGAAATTGCACATTAATATTCATTTTTTAGTTGTCATCAGACAAGTACCTAGATACGGGGAATTTCTCAAGGAAGAGATCACTAACAAGTGAAAACTTAATGAAATTTCAAAGGTCAAGTTTACATATGAAAATGTGATAATCAACAAGAAAAGGACAAAGGTATGGTATGATACAATAAATGGACATGCTATGAAGATTTATAAAAAGAGAAGATATTACTAAAGAGGATCCTACAAGTTCACTGACTTAATCAAAGGAGTTTTTTTGTTCTCTTCTTTTGATTTTCGATTGAATTATATTACGAACAGTGTTTGGATTAAGTGTGGCGGGATGCATTGCATTTTGATTTTTATGTGTTTTATTTATTTCATTCTAATTTATAAGACATTTTTTTTTAGGAATTAGGATATTTTTATTTAGGAATCTTGATTTTCACTGAATTTTTTAAGTTTTGAAAAAACATTTTTCAAGCCAACTAGATTTTCTCAAATATTCTAGTCCTTGTATGTTACTTGTCTTGAATTGGATTGCATGACAGACGATTGGTATTAGTAGTTATTCGGTACCTGAGTGGTTATTCATTTTTTATAGTTGATTTGGAGGATAGACATACAAGATTGGATCTCCAATTTATCTTGGTGCGCATTTGAGTCTTAAAAAACATTTTTCAGCTTTCATCCATTTTTCTTGCTGGGCGTATATCCCGGCTGATTTGGTCATTTTAGAACTTGTTTTGTTATACATTTTGAGATCACATTCATAATTTTCATATACTAAAATGATTATGACATTTAGGATTACACACTTTTGACTTCCAAAAAATACCATCCTAATTATTTTTTACCCCTTAGTTAACCAATTTGAGTTTAAACCTTTTCTTTCATATGTCTGCCACATAATTTACCCCTTGACATATCTTTCTCTAACTCCACAATTTGAACTACAAGATTACTAATATACTTGTAGTTGATGGCATGACATTATGTTTTAAGGTATTATTATTTTATTCGAGTTTCTATATATGTTTTTAGTCATTATCATGTTTAGTTATGAAAAATAAAAAAAACAACAAAAAAATGAAAAAAAAAAAAGAAAAGAAAAGAAAAGAGAAAAAATGGTTGAAGAAAAAAGAAGAAGAAATGAAAAAAAATTGAAAGAAAAAACAAAAAAAATATTTTTCATTCTTGATATTATTCACTCTTCTAATTAAGTCTGTTGTTCTTTGTTTTTGAATAAGTGATTTATCATATTGTTTAGAGTTTGTATTTTCTTTGTTTTCATGTAACAGTGCCATGTCTTGTTACTTAGGTATACTTAGTGAATCATTTTAACCATATATCATACCCGTTATCCTATCCCTTACCTTAACCTCATTACAACCAAATAAAAGACCTTTTGATTGGTGTGTGGATTTCATATATAAGTGGTGGAGATTTGATATATGAGCAAGTTTATGATAATGTCATTTCATTGTATTGATTTGAGTGATATACATACCTTTACATGAAATGAGTGCTTTGAGTAGTTTGTTTGTATCTTCTTTCATTTTATTGAGTGAATCGATTGTGAGGGTGGTTGAATCTTGCATTGTTCTTGATTTCAATGAGACTGTAGGAGATGCCATAATTTTTTTAGTATTGGATACTACGAAATATTGATTTTCTTGATTGTAATTCCGATTTGAACATGTCATATACATGATTAGGGATTTGGGAGGTTGAATTGGTTTTGGAGAAAATTTATTCTTGCTTGAGGACAAGCAAATATTCAAGTGTGGAGGTATTTGATAATGATATTTTTACACACTTGATTTTATTTTATTTTTTTTATTTCGGGCTTTATTTATGATTTTTAGGACTATTTTTAGGTTTTATTTCGTGATTTTATACTGATTATTTTTTGTGGATTTTATTTTGTGATTATTGGGCTTATTTAAGAATATTGGACTACACAGATAACTGTTAGTATTTTAGGCATAACTTTCTGTTCCGATATCCGATTGACCTGATTTTTATTGGGTTGGAAAGAAGATTTCAAGGCCTACAAATCTTATGAAGACATCAGAGGCTGGATCAGATCAGAAGATATCTGAAATTTGAGTCGAAATTACTACAGTGTTGGAAATTAAGACCCATGAGTTCTAAAAGCCTAAGTCCAAGTGAAATATAAAACTGTTATGAAAACCCATGAATTTTTAGTCATCTAGGACTCTTAGGAATTAGATTATAAGAAGGAAACATCCTTTACACTAGAGAGGGAGAGAGGAGAAACTCTAGCAGCCACCTCCTTTAGAGGAGGATTCCTTAGGGTGCAAAGGGAATGTTTTCTTTATCTTTCTTGCTTTTCTTTATCATGTCTACTTAGATTTCTTGTTCCTAGGACTCGATGAATTTTGTTCTTTGATTAATAGTATGATTTGATTTATTTTTTTCTCTTAATCTTTATTGGTATGTTTTTTCTTTGATGAGATTTTATTGTTGAATTTAATGCTTCATTCATATACGTACCTACAATTTGATGATTTGTGATTACATGTATGTTTAGAAAATACTGCATGAAATCTGACCAATACAATAAAATCTACATAGGGTTATGAGATCGATGGATGATTAATTCTGTATGTGAGGATTTTTAGGAAAAACTCTAGATTACAGATATTCCATAGATCTTAATACAGTTTCGCCTAATCAAGATTGCATGACCATTGGGTTTTGGTTAGTCGAATTAGGGTTTCATTGCATAACCATTGGATAAATCTAACTTAGGAAAATCTGCCATCATAAAAAATGAATCTTTAGTCAATAAATTTTAAGGGATTTAAAAGATTTTGACCATGAGCAAAAAATTGAAAACAAATGAAATCGATGTTCTAGAGTTTTATAAAACTAGGGTTTTTGTCAATCAATATTTCTATTTTTAATATTTTCGTAGTTTTAATATTTTTGTTATCTTGATTCGTTATGTCCAACTTAGATATGGTATTTTATGTTTGGTAATACAAATATCCTTGTGGTATCGATACTTGCTCTGCGCTATACACAATACTCGACTAGGGTATATTTGTTCAAAATCGTGATACACCTAAATCGCGTAACAATATGAATTGAGGAAGTAGATCTCGATAGGTGGTCTTGCTCCACATGAATATGTTTTCGAAGTTAATCCTTTATAACTCTTTCTCCTTTGGTGTAGGTCACTGTTGGTTAAAGAATGTCGACAAGGCTCCAAATGTTTCTTTGGGAAAAGTTGTGAAAGCAAGGTTTAAATAGTTTCTGCAATGAATATGCGCAACAAAAAAGCTTTAAGGGTAGAAATTCAGGACAATTGATTTTCTCTTGGAGTCTTTATCTCAGTTGGTTAGACTATGACTTGAAAATAAACCTTTTATTTTTTTCAAGTATATTTAGTTATTCCTTTCTATAGGTTATGGCTTGGTGTGTGTCAAACAACCAAAAATAAATTACATACTTTACGAAAGACGAGGCCCATGTAATTAGGTCGAACTAATAGGAACGGTGGATTTATTTCTTTTATTAAAATAAAATTTGGGGGGTTTTGAATTGACTAAATTAACTTCTAAATCTAAATAAACGAAGAATTAAACTTGAAACAGCAAAACGACAAAATAAAATCGGGCAAAATTTAAATGAATAAAAATCAAGATAAATTGATCTAGTTGAAGGGTTCGTTTCCACTTTGATTCAATCGATTGATCATTGATTCAAGAATAATTCAACAATGCATAACAATTGCTATAGTCACGACAATCGCCTCAACCACCAATCTCTCCTTATCACGATAATTAAGAGACGCTGCTAATTATTTCCCTAATCGAGAGTCAACCTTGAAGCTTTTAGGATCAAAGTCTCAACAAAGATTAAAATTTTGTAGGAGACCTAAATTCTAATTAACAAACACACATCGGGTTCATTTAAATTAGATTATTTAATCCCATGACACGAATGTCATTCCCATGACATGAATGCCAATTACCACTTCATTAAAACTAACAAACAATTACGGATTTATCGTTTTAATTAGTCAGAGATTAATCTAGGTCTATTAAACATTGGCCATCTATTCAATAAACCCTAGAAAATCATGATCCATGAAGTACGGAAATTAAATAAATATCTATGATTGATGAATGAATAAACACCTTTAGATCTCACAATATCACTAATCAAAGTTTCAACTAACCTCTTCACTGTAAAAAATAAAAATTAAAACAGAAAACATAAGATGAGGAAAAATAAAACTCACAAAACTATTTCATTAATGTTGAAAAGTTGCTGGACAATGAAGAATGTGACCTTTAGAAGCCATAGGACGTGACAAAAATGGTGGAGAGGGTGAAGCGGGCGGCTCGCCCCTTCTCGGCTCTCCTTAGCTTTCATAACTCTCTATATATCAGGAGTAGTTAACCTAATTTTTAGAGAGAAACCTCCTAAATTTTAGGGTAACTACTAAATGACAAAATACAAGAGTTTAGAATTTCCAAAATTCTTATTCCCAAATATTTGTGGTCATTTGCAAATCTTCAATGCTTCCAAATTCTGTCTTCTTCTTCCTTTTTCTTCATGACTCCTCCATTATTCCTAGCACATAAAATATAATAAAATATACTAATTAGTGCAATATTTATTTAAAAATAAAACAAAATCAATTGTAAATATTACACTAATTTATGCCCATCAAATTCCCCACATCTAGATAATGCTTTGTCCAAGCATTTCTAACTCAAATAAAATTAAAACTACTTCCAACCAACCTAATTTTCTTTTTGAACTACTAAGCCAACATGTGCTATAAGAATTGAACCAAAAA